>CAIGQV010017835.1:26596110-26632461 GCA_903798115.1 Danio jaintianensis | reverse complement strand
TCATATAATGTGTGTTTGATCTGCTCTTGTATGTGTGTGTGTGTGTGTTTGTGTGAGTTCATATGCATGTGTGTGTTTCGTCTGCTCTTGTGTGTGTGTGTTTGTGAGATCATATGCATATGTGTGTTTCGTCTGCTCTTGGATGTGTGTGTTTAGTCTGCTCTCATATGTGTGCAGTGTGAGTTCATATGTGTGTGTGCGTGTGTGTGCGCGCTTCAGGCTGTGTTCTACCCTTCTCACTCATTCTAATGTCATCAGCCTATGCTTCAGTGAACATGTGTGCCTCCAGAACCAGCTTACAGGCTTCACTGATCACTCACACACTAAATATACAGAACGCTCTCATAATGTGCATCAAATCACAATAAAAATAATACAGAGATACATACATCACCAGTTCAAAAGTGTGGGATAAGTATGGTTGTTTAATGCTTTAAACAAAGCCTTTTCTGCACACCGACGCTGCATTTATTTCAACAGAGAGACAGTAAAAACTATGTATAATAACTATTTACAATAACCATTTTTCTTACTGAATGTAGTTTAAATTTTATTTATTCCCGTGTGATCCCAACAGACACGCAACGTCTTAAGATGTTACTATTAGGTTAGATTTAGGTCGTCGGGTGACACGATGGCTCAGTGGTTAGCACTGTCGCCTCACAGCTTGAAGGTCACTGGTTCAAGTCCCGGCTGGGTCAGTTAGCATTTCTGTGTGGAGTTTGCATGTTCTCCCCGTGTTGGCGTGGGTTTCCTCCGGGTGCTCCGGTTTCCCCCACAGTCAAATAAATAAATAAGTAAATAAATAAATAAAATAAATAAATAAATAAAATAAATAGAAAAAATAAAAATAAATAGAACATGAATAAATAAATAAGTAAATGAAATAAATAAATAAGTAAATAAATAAATAAAAATAAATAGAAAATAAATAAATAAATAAATAGAAAAAAAAAAAAAAATAAATAGAAAATAAAAATAAATAAATAAATAAATAAATAGAAAAAAAAAATATATATATATATTAAATAAATTCTGTTATTTTGAACATTTCTTTTCATTAATAAATCTTAAAACATAAAATGTATCACAGTTTCCACAAAGCTGTAAAGCAGGAAAATGTTTTCTCCTCTGGTAAATATTATTAAGAATCATTAATAATGATTTTCAATAATAATTACTCATAAAAAAAACAGTAAATCAGCATATTAAGATGATTTCTGAAGGATCACATGACACTGAAGACTGGAGTAATGATGCTGAAAACTTAACTAAAGTTTAAACTACATTCAATAAGAAAACAGTTATTTTAAATTGCAATAATATTTCATAATTTGTCTATCTTTGATCAAATAAATGCAACACACACACAAACATCTTACTGCTTATATATACATACAAAAACTCCTTCAAATGCATATATAACTTATGTCTCTCTCTCTGTCTCTCTCTCTCACACACACACACAATTGCAGGGAGCTTCACAATGATTCATAGACAGAGTCAGAGCTTCACAATGACTCAGACATTGTAATTAATAAGCAGAAATGCTCTAAAGGGCCTTGTCATTCTGGTATAAACATGTCACACACACACGCACGCACGCACGCACGCACGCACGCACGCACGCACGCACGCACGCACGCACGCACGCACACACACACACACACACACACACACACACACACACACACATATATACACTCCTACACACATATATTATTTGAGTCATTTGCTCTCACCTGTCGGCGGGTCCACCGGGCCTTACATAGGTCACCACTAGAGGTCGAGCTTTATGCCAGTCCTCATGAAATCCCCCTGAAAGCATGTGAAACACACACCTGACGTGCCAGCCCGACTGCCTTTAGTCATAAAAATACACACATCATCTGCTGCCCTTGAGAATAACATCACACAATGCTTTTGAATAACCTTTTCTGTTCAATAACGTTATTAAAAAGCATTTTTGGAGGTTTGTACATGGTGCCCTCAGGTATAAAAAATGGTTTTGTTTCAATATATAAGGCACAGAGCTGACCAGGGTTGCCAAGTCTGCAGTTTTCCCACAGAATTTGGCTACTTTTAAGCACTTGCCGTGGATAGTTTTTTATTCCGTGGGTTAAAGGTTTGACATATTGCACTAATTACATTTATATGGTTGCATTGAAATGTTTTACTCAAACAAATTTATATTGTAATATTGATAAAAACCATGCTAGGATGATAAAACAGAGTAAGCACACTTCAGTGAAGTGCAGGGGCTGTTTTTGTTTCCATAGTAACAGATTGGAAGTACTCTCCAAGATTTTTTTGCTAAATAATAACTGCAAAAGTATACACTCACCGGCCACTTTATTAGGTACACCTTATTAGTACCGGGTTGGACCCCCTTTTGCCCTTAGAACTGCCTTAATACTTCGTGGCATAGATTCAACAAGGTACTGGAAATATTCCTCAGAGATTTTGGTCCATATTGACATTATAGCATCACACAGTTGCTGCAGATTTGTCGGCTGCACATCCATGATGAGAATCTCCCGTTCTACCACAGCCCAAATGTGCTCTATTGGATTGAGATCTGATGACTGTGGAGGTCATTTGAGTACAGTGAACTCATTGTCATGTTCAAGAAACCAGTCTGAGATGATTCAAGCTTTATGACATGGTGCGTTATCCTGCTGGAAGTAGCCATCAGAAGATGGGTACACTGTGGTCATAAAGGGATGGACATGGTCAGCAACAATACTCAGGTAGGCTGTGGCATTGACACGATGCTCAATTGGTACTAATGGGCCCAAAGTATTCCAAGAAAATATCCTCCACACCATTACACCACCACCACCAGCCTGAACCGTTGATACAAGGCAGGATGAATCCATGCTTTCATGTTGTTGACGCCAAATTCTGACCCTACCATCCGAATGTTGCAGCAGAAATCGAGACTCATCAGACCAGGCAACATTTTTCCCAATCTTCTATTGTCCAATTTGGTGACCCTGTGCAAATTATAGCCTCAGTTTCCTGTTCTTAGCTGACAGGAGTGGCACCCGGTGTGGTTTTCTGCTGCTGTAGCCCATCCGCCTCAAGGTTGGACGTGTTGTGCATTCAGGGATGCTCTTCTGCATACCTCGGTTGTAACGAGTGGTTATTTGAGTTACTGTTGCCTTTCTATCAGCTCAAACCAATCTGGCCATTCTCCTCTGACCTCTAGCATCAACAAGGCATTTGTGCCCACAGAACTGCCGCTCACTGGATATTTTCTCTTATTTGGACCATCCTCTGTAGATCCTAGAGTTGGTTGTGCGTGAAAATCCCAGTAGATCAGCAGTTTCTGAAATACTCACACCAGCCCGTCTGGCACCAACACCCATGCCACGTTCAAAGTCACTTAAATCCCCTTTCTTCCCCATTCTGATACTCGGTTTCAACTGCAGCAGATCGTCTTGACCATGTCTACATGCCTAAATGCATTGAGTTGTTGCCGTGTGATTGGCTAATTAGAAATTTGCGTTAATGAGCAGTTGAAAAGGTGTACCTAATAAAGTGGCCAGTGAGTGTATGTAATCTACAGAAGAATATGTTTGTCCATTTACAGTTGGTTACAGTTCATGGTATGAGATTAATTTTGCATGCTTGTACATCTACTTCAGTAGGTAGATTATTATGAATAGAAAATATTTATAATAATCAAATCTAAATCAAATAGTGGACAACTAGATAACATTAATAAATAAATGATTATTATTATTAATAATAATAATAATAATAATAGCAAAAAAGCTATTGTAATAGCAAAAAAGCTTTTGTGAGGCGATAAAATAAATGGGGCCCTAGGGTTTGCTATAGCTATATGTTCTTAATCCGCCCCTGCACGTATGGCAGAATAAATAAGATTTTTTAAATATATTCTAATAGAAAACAGTTGATAAGTTGAAAGTGTTAATAACATTTTACAATATTGCTTTTTACAATATTTACAATATTTTTTATGATGATGATAATTATTATTATTATTAAAGGGACAGTTCAGCAAAAACTGAAAATGCTTTTATCATTTACTCGACTTGTCACAAACCTGTTTGAGTTTCTTTCTTCTGAATCAAGTTGTTTTGAAAAATGTATAGAAGTCAATGGTTACAGGTTTCTAACATTTTTCAAAATATCTTCTTTTGTGTTCAACAGAAAAAGGAAACTCATAACTACTTGAGGGAGTCAATGAGAAAAAAATAAATTTTCATTTTGGAGTGAACTATCCCTTTAGTATATGCTGTCTTAGCAACATTATTATAATACCACTAATTGTTTGCATTTCATTCAAAAACCATCATTTAGAAACCTCAATATTACTGAACCTGAATTATTTTTAATATAACATCAAATAATGGTTAGTTTAATTTCAAACAGTCATTGATTTATCTATCCTCAATTTTACGGTCATACCACATCAGTTAAAAAGTAAAAACACAAGATATCTCAGTAAAGATGATTCCGTGTGGTTTATAAGATTTCAGTACCTCTCAGAACGAAGCCAAAGCTGTTTCCTTCTTTCTCCAAGCACACTTCGATGGTTTTGGAGATGACGCTGCAGGAATTGCTGGGAGCTGAACACACACAGAACAGCTTGAGTTACTGTCACAGAAGGATGAGATTCAGCCCCAGACGCTGAAATGTACATATGTTTATTTTCACAGCACCAGAAACACTAATGCCACAATACAACCATCCCGTACTAGCTGAAAAAAATGAAATATTCTGTACTGTTGCATTATCAGGAACTATGATATATATACTGTGATACTGAATCATTGGTAACACTTTACAATAAGGTTTTATTAGTTATTGTTAGTTAATGTAATTAAATACATTATTATTTATTATTAAATAAAAATATAAATAATATTACATATATTGACCAAATAACTTCTACATGTGTGTTCGATAACGTTTAGTTAAAAATATATCGTGCCACTGTGTACTTAAAAGTTCGATGTATGTTTTTTAAATTGTATTAATTTAGCAACAATGCATCAAATTTAGCAAAAGTGACAAGATAAAAAGACTGCTATTTTCAACCCAGGCTCATTCTGAAATCATACCATCGACATTTCTGGAGAGCGCCAAATACGTCCCAGGAGCTACGTTTTTTTTTGCAGTTTTAGTTTTCGCGAATCCACCAGAGGCCGCTGTGTACGCTTTTTCAGATCTCAAATTTCTCTCAAGTGCCATTCGCGCCTGCTGTTCTCGCATAAATCCACCAGAGGCCGCTGTCGACTGACTGACTGATCAACTGACCCACCCTCCTCCTTCCCTAAACCCAACCAATAGTGTTTTCAAAAGCACTGACTGACCAGCCCACCGCCTTCCCTAAACCCAACCGACAGTTTTGAAAAGCAATCCAGAAAAATAAAAGCCCTTGTCTGATTTTTACCACGTTTTCAGATTTTACCACATTTTCACCCTGTTATTTACTTGTTTATTTTATTTTTTGGCTTCTGTTTTTGTCTTACCCGCTTTCTGGTTCTTCACCGAACTCAAACCCCATCGTCGTGGTCAACTCCTCTCTGTGTCTCAAGTCCACCAACGTACATGGCGAGCTAACTGGAAAAACTGGTAACAGCGGGAAAGCATTCCATATGGAGGTAAGCGGTCAGCTGGTAAGCGCGAAAAGGAACGGCGTCATACCGCCAAGTAGTGTTCGTTTTAAAGATGAAATGCAGCCATACGTACCTCTGGCTACATAATTCACGATCTCCAGAAATGTATATAGGGCTACGTTTTCAGAATGAACCTATGTTGGCTATTTTACTACTTACATTCAACAACAAAATAATATGAATAAATTCACCACATTTCCAGATTAAACAGCAAACTGGTGAAATAATAAGATAATGTTGATAATAAGATAAATGTTTAAGCATAAAATTAGCATATTTTAAAGGGGTCATGAACTACCAAATTTTTTATCGTGTACTGTTCTCTGAGGTACACTTTTTCTTAAGTTTTTTTTACATCTAAAGCATCATAATTTAGAAGTAACTAATTATTATCTGTGGTGTTTTTAACCCTCATCAGAACGTTCTGTTTAAAGGGGCGTGGCAGTCAAAAGTAAATGCCCACTCCTCTGATTGGCTGAAATTTCTGCATATTAACAGGACTAAAAAGTAAGTGAAGTAGAAATGTGCTTCAATCTTCTGTGGAGGCGGGGCTTATCCACCTTATTACATCATAAAGTTGAACATTCCAGAACCAGTTGTTTTATGAGACTGCCTTCAATATAAGCTGATTTTAGACGAACCACAAAGTGTTGAGTTCTAAAACTTACAAGATATTTTTATAATACTGTGAACTCTGATATGTCAAAATATGAAGAGAATTTTGGTTTCTCGTTTCATGACCTCTTTAATTTCTGAAAGATCATTTGACACTGAAAATAAGAGTAACGATGCTGAAAAGTCAGCTTTGTCACACACAATAAAACTTCAAATAATTAAAATGCATGTGTGTATTTGAGTCTGTACCGAACGGCGGCAGCTCGTACTCGACCTCCAGCACGACACGCTCCCCAATGTTCTTCAACATGCTGATGATCTCATCATGTCTGAGTTTGGACAGGTTTATCCCGTTCACTGACTTTATGTAGTCGCCGACATTGAGCTGGTCACTCCTTCCACACAAACATACACATGGACAACAGTTTATAATCACACCATTATTTTAAATTTGGCTGTCATTTTCAATATATCCCTCATTAAAAGAGGTTAAATAAAAAGTCTTATTTTTGTCAGATATTCATGTAACTCTTCAATGTATGTGAAGGTTTGTAATATTCTGATTCTCCTTGTAGCTCCTTGGTTTGATTTATGGCTTTAAATAGTTTACATACATGTTCAACAACTTTATTTTGCATTTTTTTGCATGTTGTGACCACTTTTACAGTTTAAAATGTACATTCAATAATCATGGAAATAAGATTGATCACACACTAGTAATAAGACAACAAGGTTTCATGGAAAGATCATATTGATAGTGTGTGTAACAAGATAAAACAAATAATCTATTTTTTGCGTCATCTTAGATTTTTTGGAGCATCGAAAAAGATTCTTCAATATTTTTGTATGTCTGTACTTATGATTGTCTGCAGTATTGTAATTCTGTATGGTACATGAGTCTGTCTGTGAGTTTAAAAACAAAGTTGATGAACCAGATTAAAATCAGTTCAAAGATAGTAGGAAAGCCTCTTGAGAAATTATATGACCGTTCGCATTACAAGAACCTCACAAGGCTGGCAAGGAACATCATTTCAAACCCTAGCCATGCGTTGAATCATGAATTTATACCATTAAAGCCTAACCGTCAATTTAGAGTCCCAAGTTTTAATAAAGTGAAATTAAAACAGTGATTTGTACATCAGGCTGTCTTGGAGCTGAATAAGGTCCGTGTAAAAATTGTTTTTTTTTTTTAATTATTAGTCTTTGTCTCTTTGTAAGGAGTATTTATCATGCTGTTATGCAAGAAAAATTTCAGATGCAATCTGACAATAAAGTTTTGTATTGTTGTATTGTAATGGAAAATGCTATATCAGTATATCAATATATAAGTTAAGTTTCTAAAACTTATTTGAAATCATCAATAAAACTGTTTAAAAAAAGTATTAAAAAACATTTCATTAATTGCTACAGTAACTATACTGAGCTGATATTAAGGTCACAATGTTCCCATTACACAATGACATATACAGAGATACACATGCAGAACAAAGAACAGAATTTAGGGTCATTATATTTTTATTTTTCAACAAAAGTGATGCTTATATTGAGCAAAGATAGAATAAATTGATCAAAAGTTACAGTAGAGACATTTATAATGTATAAAAAGATTCATATTTCAAATAAATCTGTTCTTTTGAACTTTCTGTTTATCAAAAAAACCTTAAAACAAAATGTAATAATATTTTTGTGAAAATAATGAAGCTGCACAACATTGAGAATCCCCAAAAAAATGATTTTGAGAAGTACATCATTATATAATAATGATTTCTGAAGGATCATGTGATGCTAAAAACTGAAGTAATGATGCTGAAAACTTTTAATCTTAGAAATAAATAACATTTTAAAATTTAGAATCTCACAATACTGAATTTGTAAGTATTTACAAAAAATGTAGTGTTTATTGTATTTTAATCAAATAAATGCAGGCTTGGTGAGCATAAAAGACTTATCAAATCTTACAGATCCTAAATAGGGTTTTTCAGCAAACGATAAACTTCCGCTGAAAGGTTTATGTGATTATTTTCAAATTCATACGCTTCCTTTTACAGCACTGATGTTGTAATGTAATTAAAATACAATTAGTTAAATAGACTTGAGCATTCATTAAGTTGTTCGAGCGTAAAACGAGATGAAAGACCATGTAAACACTAGCGCCGTCAGTAGCAACAGGCGAGCACAGAAACTCCATTAAAAAATACTGGGGTAAAATAAATTTCCATATTTTAAAGACATGGTGGGAAAAAATGCAATTTAATGCAGTGCTTCTTGTCCGGTCTGAGACTCACTTTATAACACAAATCAATGAAGCAGTGAAGATCACTGATTTATAAAGAAATCAGATCTTAAACATACCGATTTTGTAATGGCGCAACAGTTCACCAGAAGCGCTTGGGCTGGCTCACTGAAAATTAAAAGTCCGTGTGCATATACCACATTGAATGGTAACTTATAAAAATGTACCATATGCAATAACATTCAGCTTCTAAGATTATTATAGGCTTTAACAGTTCCATTCACAGATCTAAACCCAAAGCACGAGATTAATTCCACATAATACTGCTGTACTGATACTGCGACTGTGAAAATCCTCCTTTACAGAAGTGTGTTGTTCAGCAGGTACCCGTGTTGTGTGAGAGTGTGTGATGTTAGCAAAACTGACTGGTCCTGTACTGCTGAAGAAGCTCATTTAAGCCGCCACTGTCACCAACACTGGGATTTTGCCTGTAAGCACCGCATTAATTGAGGCAACAGCACACACGCCGAACCGTCACAATGACGCCATGCTAAAGTAGTTCATTTACACGCGAACACACAACCAAAGGCAAAAGCAGAAACACCCAAACACATAACTTTGTAGATCTGCATAATTGTGCAGTGGAGTTAAACAGCAATAATATATAGTTGAAGTCAGAATTATTAGCCCTCCTGAATTATTAACCGCCCTATATATTTTTTTCCACATTTTCTGTTTAACGGAGGGATTATTTTTTTCAACACATTTCTAAACATAATAGTTTTAATAACTCTTTTCTAATAACTGATTTCTTTTATCTTTGCCGTGATGACAGCACATAATATTTTACTAGATATTTTTCAAGATGCTAGTATTCAGCTTAATGTGCAATTTAAAGACTTAACTAGGTTAATTAGGCGGGTTAGGGTAATTAAGCAAATCACTGAATAACGATGGTTTGTTCTGTAGACAAGTAAAAAAAAAAATAGCTTAAGGGGGCTAATAATATTGACCTTAAAATGCTTGTTAAAAAAATTAAAACAGCTTTTATCCTAGCCGAAATAAAACAAATAAGACTTTCTCCAGAAGAAAAAATATTATAGGAAATACTGTGGAAATTTCCTTGCTCTGTTAAACATCATTTGGGAAATATTTGAAAAAGAAATAAAATTCACAGGAGAGCTAATAATTCTGACTTCAATTGTACATGCTACATCTGCACTAGAGCTTGATAAACTGAGAGGCAGTTTAGACAACAGCGTTTTCCATCAAAAATTTGAAACATTTTATGCATTTTTCCTGTTCGTTAACACAACATCTTTTTTGGGACAGAAAGTGCATAAATCTGAGTTACAACGATGACAACATGAACATTTACTTCACATTTCAACCAACAGTGGAGACACATCTTTCACAGACACATTGTCACTTCTTTACAGGTACTGTTTACTGGCCTGGAATACATAATAATTCATACATAATACATACATTTGGTTGTTTTGATGACAATGTGTAAAAAAGACAATGACAATATGTAAAAGCGAGTCGTTTTGAAAACTTTGTCATGTAAACGTGTAACTTTTTAAAACGCAAGGGCAAATCATTTCCATTTTTGGCGAAAAAAAAAAAAAAGACAAGACTGCCATTCATGGAAACTTTCCACTGCACAAAAGGTTCTTTAGATTATAAAAATGTTTTTCAGACTAAGAAAGAACTTGTTATTTTAAGGTGAAGACACTGCAGGTGAATAGATTATCCTTATCGCCATACTTATGCAGTTGATTGATTACTTTAAGAATTGCAAACATTTGTAATTCTTTTTGAAGCCATGTTTAATATTGTTTCATTCATTTTCCTTCGACTAAGTCCCTTCATTCATCAGGGGTCACCACAGCGGAATCAACCGCCAACTTATCCAGCATATGTTTTACACAGCGGATGCCCTTCCAGCTGCAACCCAGTACTGGGAAACATCCATACACACTCATTCACACACATACACTACGGCCAATTTACCTTACCCATTTCACCTATAGCGCATGTCTTTGGGCTATGGGGGAAACCGGAGCACCCGGAGGAAACACACGTCAACACAGGGAGAACATGCAAACTCCACACAGAAATGGCAACTGACCCAGCCGGGACTCGAACCAGCGACCTACTTGCTGTGAGGTGACAGTGCTAACCACTGAGCCACCGTGTCACCCAATATTGTTTCAAATTTCAATTTCTTTTTTTTTATTTTTATGGGCAAAATCTCTTTTTATCATTCCATAAAGACCAAAACTATGCTAAATTATGTATGAGCATATCACTAAGTAAATAATAACCAGAATATAGATATGAACAAAATCGGTGTAAAAAAAGTCTATGTAATATAAAAGAAAGTTTAATTCTGAAAATTCTGTCATCATTTACTCATCCTTGACTTCTTCCAAACCTGTTTGAGTTTCTTTCTTTTGTTGAAGTCAAGTCAAGTTTATTTATATAGCACATTTCATACACAATGGTAATTCAAAGTGCTTTACATAAACAAGAAAAAAATAAACAAATATAAAAATAAAAACAACAACAAAGAATAAAAATGATTAAAAACAGATTAAAATGTGTTAAAACTGATTTTAAAGGAATGGAAAAGAAAAGAAAGACATAATAGTGTGATCTGTCGGATGTAGCAAAGTACTCATTTAGTAAAGGCATAGCTAAACAGATGTGTTCACAAATTAAGATATTTTGAAGAATGTTGGAAAAGCCATTGACTTCCATATAATTTTTTTTTATTCCTAATATGGATGTCAATGGCTGCTTTTTTCCAACATTCTTCAAAATATTTATGTGTGCAACAGAAGAAAAAAATTCATAAAGGTTTAAAAATCACATGAGGGTCAGTAAATGGTAAGTAAATTTGCATTTTTGAGTGAACTATCCCTTTAAGAGCTCCTTAATGAATGCTTCTTTATTCATTCATTCATTTTCCTTCAGTTTAGTTCCTTTATTCATCTGGGGTCGCCAAAGCGGAATGAACCGCCAATTTATCCAGCATATGTTTTACACAGCAGATGCCCTTCCAGCTGCAACCCAGTACTGGGAAACATCCATACACACTCATTCACACACATACACTACGGACAATTTAGCTTACCCAATTCACCTATAGCGCATGTCTTTGGACTGTGAGGGAAACCGGAGCACCCGGAGGAAACCCACGCCAACACGGGGAGAACATGCAAACTCCACACAGAAATGCCAACTGACCCAGGCGGGACTCGAACCAGTAACCTTCTTGCTGTGAGGAGACAGTGCTAACCACTGAGCCACCATGTTGCAATGTTTCTTTAATGAACCAAAAATAGTTCCTCTGTGGCATCCGTGTAAAAAAAGCTCTTTTGGAACCTTTATTTGTAAGTGTGGCACGAGCTGCAAATCACCTGGCTGCAAGCAAACATTTGCAGCTCTGCATTCAGTAATATGCACATCAATCCTGCAACTGCCTACAGGTCAGAGCAGCCATTCAACTATAATCTTTCTGGTGTGTGTGTGTGTGACAGAGGAGCGCGGTCACGTTAGGACTGCATCAGCCTGGCACACTAGAGGCTAATGTGATGGAGCAGCCCACTTCCCGGGGACAGACACACACATATGCACGCACACACACACACACACTCAGAAGCAATGCAGATCCTGAGGTTAAAGAGCTGTGAGTAAACATGTGGCACCGCACACACACTAGTCTTATTTTAGCATCGCTGAGATACTATTACAGTTTTACAAATATTTTGAAATAGTTTTACATTTTCTATTTTAATTTCATCTAAAATGGCTAAACGTATATTGGTATCCAAACAGTTGACGGTCAGTTTACTTCCATAGTAGGAAACAAAAATACTATGGAAGTCAATGGTGACCATCAGCTGGAAGTGAACTACTCCTTTAAATTGCCATTGTAGCTTCTAATTTTTAATTTATGCAAATAGTCATGACAAAGCACATAAATAAGTTGCTCATTTACTTATGTCAATTTTTTTTAATTAATTTTCATTTTCCTTCAGCTTAGTCCCTTATTTATCAGGGGTCATCACAGCGGAATGAACCACCAACTATTCCAGCATATGTTTTACGCAGCGAATGCCCTTCTAGCCGCAACCCAGTACTGGGAAACACCCATACACTCTCACATTCACACTCATACACTACAGCCAATTTTGTTTCTCCAATTCACCTGTAGCATATGTCTTTGGACTGTGGGAGACTGTGTTTGCACTGTGCCGCCCTAAAATAAATTCTACAGTCGTGGCCAAAAGTTTTGAGAATTACATAAATATTGGAAATTGGAAAAGTTGCTGCTTAAGTTTTTATAATAGCAATTTGCATATACTCCAGAATGTTATGAAGAGTGATCAGATGAATTGCATAGTCCTTCTTTGCCATGAAAATGAACTTAATCCTGAAAAAAACTTTCCACTGCATTTCATTGCTGTCATTAAAGGACCTGCTGAGATCATTTCAGTAATCGTCTTGTTAATTCAGGTGAGAATGTTGACCAGCACAAAGGCTGGAGATCATTATGTCAGGCTGATTGGGTTAGAATGGCAGACTTGACATGCTAAAAGGAGGGTGATGCTTGAAATCATTGTTCTTCCATTGTTAATCATGGTGACCTGCAAAGAAACTTTGCAAGAACCTGCAAGAACTTCAAGGAAAGAGGTTCAATTCTTGTTAAGAAGGCCTCAGGGCGTCCAAGAAAGTCCAGCAAGCGCCAGGATCGTCTCCTAAAGAGGATTCAGCTGCGGGATCGGAGTGCCACCAGTGCAGAGCTTGCTCAGGAATGGCAGCAGGCAGGTGTGAGCGCATCTGCACGCACAGTGAGGCGAAGACTTTTGGAAGATGGCCTGGTGTCAAGAAGGGCAGCAAAGAAGCCACTTCTCTCCAAAAAAAAACATCAAGGACAGATTGATCTTCTGCAAAAAGTATGGCAAATGGACTGCTGAGGACTGGGGCAAAGTCATATTCTCCAATGAAGCCCCTTTCCGATTGTTTGGGGCATCTAGAAAAAGGCTTGTTCAGAGAAGAAAAGGTGAGCGCTACCATCAGTCCTGTGTCATGCCAACAGTAAAGCATCCTGAGACCATTCATGTGTGGGGTTGCTTCTCATCCATGGGAGTGGGCTCACTCACAATTTTGCCCAAAAACACAGCCATGAATAAAGAATGGTACCAAAACACCCTCCAACAGCAACTTCTTCCAACAATCCAATAAGAAGAACAATGCATTTTCCAGCACGATGGAGCACCGTGCCATAAGGCAAAAGTGATTTCTAAGTAGCTCGGGGACCAAAACGTTGAAATTTTGGGTCCATGGCCTGGAAACTCCCCAGATCTTAATCCCATTGAGAACTTGTGGTCAATCCTCAAGAGGCGGGTGGACAAACAAAAACCCACTAATTCTGACAAACTCCAAGAAGTGATTATGAAAAAATGGATTGCTATCAGTCAGGATTTGGCCCAGAAGTTGATTGAGAGCATGCCCAGTCTAATTGCAGAAGTCCTGAAAAAGAAGAGCCAACACTGCAAATACTGACTCTTTGCATAAATGTCATGTAATTGTCGATAAAAGCCTTTGAAACGTATGAAGTGCTTGTAATTATTTTTCAGTACATCACAGAAACAACTAAAACAAAGATCTAAAAGCAGTTTAGCAGTAAACTTTGTGAAAACTAATATTTGTGTCATTCTCAAAACTTTTGGCCACGACTGTAGATTTAAACATTTGAAAAAACAAACCTGAAATTGGTATCAAAATTGGCTAATTTGCTTGTAAAAAAAAATTGTAAATTCAGAGTCAAGGGCATCAGTAATCATCAAAAGGTTTTTGAGCTATTAAAGGTGCAGTATGTAGGATCTAGTGGTTGAACTCGGTATTGCAGTCTACATTCAAGTTAACCTTCAAGACTGAAACTGCAGCGGGCTGATTAAAGTGATTATAGACTGAGCATTGTTTTTCAGATAAACAAATATGTTCATTGAGTGAGCATGTTTCTTAAATATCTGCAAACATATTATGGTATCTTTATGCTTTAGAAGTGTCAAAAAAGAGCAACTTTTGGGCACTGAAATCTTAATTCTTTATTAATTTTTTAACCTCAAGAATCATCGATTTCTGTAACTTATATAAAGGAAACACTAAGAGAAACTGAGAGAAACTAGACTTTACCCCTAAAGCTGCTGTATCATATTTGAAAATAAAACCAACTGTTTAAAAATACAGGGCTCGCTTTATCTTCAGAATCAGAATCAGAAAGAGCTTTATTGCCAGGTATGTTCACACATACGAGGAATTTGTTTTCGTGACAGAGCTTCTACAGTGCAACAGAATTACAGAGACAGGACAAACAACAGATAATAAATATATTTAAAAAATGAAAGTTGTAGTGAATGCAAATATACAAATTGACAAGTGTATGTACAGGAATATTACTATATACAACAGCAGCTGTTATGTGCAAATTAGCATGTAAAATATGTTGTTAAATAAGTGTTTGTGTATAAAAAGTGTATAGCAGTAGTGATGTTTGTTCCATAATTACTATCATCAAGTGTTCATGAGATGGATTGCCTGAGGGAAGAAACTGTTTCTGTGTCGGGCTGTTCTGGTACACAGTGCTCTGTAGCGTCGACCAGAAGGTAAAAGTTCAAAGAGGCAGTGTGCTGGGTGTGAGGGGTCCAGAGTGATTTTGGCAGCCCTTCTGCTTGCTCTGGATAAGTACAGTTCTTGGAGAGTAGGGAGGATTGTACCAGTGATTCGCTCAGCAGTCCGAACTATTCGACGTAGTCTTCGGAGGTCGGATTTGGTAGCTGAGCTAAACCAGACAGTTATTGAAGTGCAGAGGACTGATTCAATGATGGAAGTGTAGAACTGTTTCAGCAGCTCCTTTGGAAGGTTGAACTTACAGCTGACGAAGGAAGTACAACCTCTGTTGAGCTTTTTTGACAATGGAGTCAATGTGAGTGTCCCACTTCAGATCCTGAGAGATGGTGGTGCCCAGGAACCTGAATGACTCCACTGCTGCCACAATGCTGTCCATGATGCTCAGTGGGGGGAGAGCAGGGGGGTTTCTCCTGAAGTCCACTATCATCTCCACTGTTTTGAGCGTGTTCAGCTCCAGGTTGTTGTGACTGCACCAGACAGCCAGCTCCTTAACCTCCTGTCTGTAAGCAGACTCGTCACCGTCCTGAATGAGGCCGATAAGTGTGGTGTCGTCTGCAAACTTCAAGATTGTGACAGAGGCGTCCTTTGAGGTGCAGTCATTTGTGTACAGTGAGAAGAGCAGAGGGGAGAGGACACACCCCTGGGGGGCGCCAGTGCTGATTGTGCGGGTACTGGATGAGAATTTTCCCAGCTTCACCAGCTGCTGCCTGTCCGTTAGGAAGCTGTTGATCCACTGACAGACAGAGTTGGGCACGGAGAGCTGAGTTAATTTGGGCAGGAGAAGTTTTGGGATGATAGTGTTGAAAGCCGAGCTGAAGTCAACAAACAAGATCCTCACATAGGTCCCTGGTCTGTCTAGGTGTTGCAGAACATAATGCACTCCCATATTGACTGCATCATCCACAGACCTGTTTGCTCTGTAGGCAAACTGAAGAGAGTCCAGTGAGGGTTCAGTGATGTCCTTCAGGTGGGCCAGCACCAGTTTTTCAAAAGACTTCATGACCACAGATGTTAGCGCCACTGGTCTGTAGTCATTAAGTCCTGTAAGTTTGGGTTTCTTTGGGATGGGGATGATGGTGGAGCGTTTAAAGCAGGAGGGCACTTCACACAGCTCCAGTGATCTGTTGAAGATCAGGGTGAAGATGGGGGCCAGTTGGTCAGCACAGGATTTTAGACAGGCTGGTGTTACAAAATCTGGGCCTGGTGCTTTTTTCCTCTTCTGTTTTTGGAAGACCTGGCGCACATCATCTTCACTGAACTGAAGTGTTGGGGAGACGGGGTGTGGTGGAGGTGTTGATGGTGGTGTGAAGAGCAGTTCAGAGTGGGTGTGGGGTGTTTTCTCAAACCTGCAGTAAAACTCATGCAGGTCGTTTGCAAGTCGTTCGTTGTCTACAGTGCTGGGGGATGGTTTCTTGTAGTTTGTGAGGTTTTTCAAACTTTTCCACACGGATGCTGAGTCGCTGGAAGAGAACTGACTCCTTAGTTTCTCAGAATAGTTCCTTTTTGCCACTCTGATCTCCTTTTCCAGTGTGTATTTGGCCTGTTTATACAAGGCCCTCTCCCCATTCCTGTAAGCAACCTCCTTGGCCTGACGCAGCTGTCTGAGTCTGAGTCTTGAGAGTCCCTTGCCACAATGATGTAGGCTATAAAACACACAGGGTCCCTGTCCTTAAACAGCAATGTATAAACAAAAAATCTATTTAATTGTAACTAATATTACAAAGTAGGCTCGCTAAAAAGCGCTTGTTTTCCCATCAATAACTTTCTTTGACCCTTGAAAATATCTTTTGAGGGATTTATTTTTACATGCACAAACAACAGCAGCCTAAACAACAGAACATCGTTGTCTAATTTTACCTGCAAAATCAACAAACACGAATATGTTTCACTTAACAGCAAAATAAATAACCTCGTCATGTGGCCTATCATTTTTCTATTCGCTCTATAAGTTCAAAATTATGGCACTAAGACATCTATAGGTTATAGAATGTCATAGGATCTCACTTTTCACTCCGGTAAAACATTATCGCGAATTGGAAAATGAAAGAAACACCATTGAAAGCGGTTCCGTTTTGTCAAGTTTACCCTGCTTTCAGCTTAATTGTCCAACATGTTTGCAGCAATGTCACGGTGTTTAAAAAAAAGAACATTGTATTGGCCTGCTGTATGAAGCAAATAAAACTAAACACAACGTCAAATCATTTGTTTTGGAAAATGAATAAGCAGTGTCTCAACGTCCATATGAAAGCATCTGGCTGTCAGACTTTGACATGACTGGACTTTGCCCCGCAGCGCCCCCACACCTTGATGCTCATGACAAGAATAGCATGTGTAGTTATCTTTTTAAAGTAGGGTGTAAATCGCCGTCATGCATGAATGAATGATTTTTGCACTTTTACACATAATAATCCATGATCACATTACACAATACTGAAACCGTTGTGAATACTTGACACATTGTGAATATTTTTGAGACCCCCAAAATTTTTACAAATCATGTTTTCAGGGGAGCCCATGCCTCATATAGGGAAGCCGAGCTCCCCCTAGCTCCCCCGTAGTTCGCACCCTGAACTTAAGCATTCATTCAGTTGTTCAAGCGTAAAACAGGATGAAAGACCGTGTAAATGCAAGCGCCATCAGTAGCAGCAGGTTAGCGCAGAAACTCCATTGAAAATACTGGAAAAAATGTGCATATTTTAAAGACATGGTGCAAAAAAATGGAGTTTAATGCAGTGCTTCTTGTCCGGTCTGAGACCCACTGTATATCGCATATCAAACAGGCAGTGAAGATCTCTGATTTTTAAAGAAATCAGATCTTACACGTGATTTTACCGGAAGCACTTGGGCTGGCTGACTGAAAATTAAAAGTCTGTGTGCATATACCACATTCAGCGACCGCCAAATCGTGAAATCCTGCAGGGTCTGACTGAATGAGCCACTGTGTGTGTGTGTGTGTGTCTTTCTCACCGGGCCGCGAGGCCTCCTGGTCTCAGGTTTGACACTCTTGGCTTGCCATCTTTGTCACAGCCTCCAGAGATGGTGAGGCCGAGGCTGCTGCCCTCCTTTTTAATCAGCTCCACCGTGGTCACACCTCTCTGCTCATCTGAGTGGACACAAAGACACACCATAAACACACATTAAACACACCAGCAGCAGCACCTGGACCTTCACAGCAGATACTTCACCCAAGGGCCCTAAGATGCTGGTGAAGCCATGCATTGTGACATGAAAATCAGACTCATTTAACCATTATCTACAGGACAGATGGGAAAGCGGTGCTGCAGTCTAGTAGTATAGTGAAGTAAATGTATACATTAAAGTCAGCTTGAAACTGAAGTAACGGCAGACGTTTATTTCAGCATGTTAAAGGTCCCGTAAGTGCTTTGAAATGTGCATTTTTATTCGATGTTTGACGTAATCTCAACCGAAACACAAAGAGAGGGTGGACAGTGTAGCTCCTCCCCTTTTAAAAAAACAGCCAATAGTGTTTTGTTTCTATCACAGCTCTGCCAGTGAGAGTGGTTGAGCTCAAGCAAACAAGAAGCATCTTGAAGGGGGCGGGGCATATCAGATACTAGGGAGCATTTGATTGGTCAGAAGATTTGATGAAAAACTGAAGTATGAGGTGACATGAATAAAACCATATATCCATTTAGGCGGAAGTGACAAACTACAAGCTTTACATGTTTATATCAGTTTTATATCTTCTAAATGTGAATTTGATCACTGTTTTGTTGTTCACTATCTTATAGATATCTTAAAAAATAACAATACTGATACTAACATCTAAAAAACTTTATTTTAATCATGGGACCTTTAATATATGGGACATTTATAGGACCTTTAATATATTTCCAAGTGAAATTAAATATTGAGTAGGGGGCGGGGTTTTCTTTTTGCACTCCTCCTCTTATCGGTGGGGGCATGGCTAAGCATATTTTACCCAAGTCGTGAAACTGACATAATCATAGAACAATGTCATTCCAAAGCGGAAGTCTGATTTTCAGATTTTAATTAAAGATTACCAAAACAAATGTTTGTTTTTTTCAGTGTATTAACTTACAAGGATTAATTGTTTAACTTAAAGGGATAGTTCACCCAAAAGTTTGAATTTACTTAGGATTTACTCTCCCTCAAGTGTTATGAGTTTCTGTTGAACACTATAAGGGTGCTTTCACACTTGGTTGAATTGCCTGGTCCGAACCAAAGTTCGATTGCCCCCCCTTGCAACCTTCTCGGCTGGTTTGTGTTCACACCGTCTTTTTTCCTTCTGAACCCCGGTACGCTTGCGTCATCAAGTTGCTGTTGTGTGTACAGCTGTTAATGGCCATGAAATCCAAGGCGCCAAAATGAAAAGACATACATATATCACGGTCATTCTGCTTTTACTGAATCTTTTGGTTTTGGTAACATACAGAGAGCCACTTGCGTCTATCTGCCGCAAAAATATTAGAAACGTTCAGAACATTACGCGATGTCAGCAGAAGTTGTTTTCAGAGGAGACAAGCAGACACTATCCCTGTTTTTGCACTGAGTCAGTCTCGCTTGTCGCCAAGGTAACTTTAGGTGATACACAGACATACACACACACGAATGAACGTTATGAAAACTAAAGTTTGTTGTACAAAGGTTCACTTCCGTTATTTGGTACGAATGCATTTATATCCTCCTCCATGAACCGCCACCTTATCGTGGTGGAGGGGTTTGAGTGCCTGAGTGATCCTAAGAGCTATGTTGTCGGGGGCTAATGCCCCTGGTAGGGTCTCCCAAGGCAAAAAGGTCTTAGGTGACAGGTCAGACTAAGTGCGGTTCAAAAACCCCTTATGAGTAAAGTAACATCGAGGACCGTGACGTCGCCCGGTATGGCGCAGCCGGGGCCCCACCCTGGAGCAGGCCTGGGGTTGGGGCTCGTATGCGAGCGCCTGGTGGCCGGGTTTTTTCCCACGGAACCCGGCCGGGCTCAGCCCGAAGGAGCGACGTGGGACCATCCTCCTGCAGGCCCACCACCTGCAGGGGGAGCCGTAAGGGGCCGGTGCATTGTGGAACGGGTGGTGGTCGAAGGTTGGGACCACGTCAACCCGATCGTCAGGCACAGAAACTGGCTCTTGGGACATGGAATGTCACCTCACTGGGAGGGAAGGAGCCCGAGCAGTGGCAAAGCAGCCGGGGTGGATGAGATTCACCCTGTGTATCTTAGGTCTCTGGATGTTGTAGGGCTGTCTTGGCTGACACGTCTCTACAATATCGCATGGAGGTTGGGGACAGTACCTCTGGACTGGGCAACTGGGGTGGTGGTTCCCATTTTTAAGAAGGGGGACCGGAGGGTGTGCTCCAACTATAGGGGGATCACACTCCTCAGCCTCCCTGGGAAAGTCTATGCCAGGGTACTGGAGAGGAGGATCCGGCCAATGGTTGAACCTGACTCCGGCAGGGCTGCCCTTTGTCACCAATTCTGTTCATAATTTATATGGACGGAATTTCAAGGCGCAGCCTTGGGCTGGAGGGGGTCCGGTTCGGGGGCCACAGGATTTCATCTCTGTTATTCGCAGACGATGTTGTTCTGTTGGCTGCATCGAACATGGACCTTCAGCATGCACTGGAGCGGTTTGCTGCCGAGTGTGGCGCGGCTGGGATGAGAATCAGCACCTCCAATTCCGAGGCCATGGTGCTCCACCGGAAAAAGGTGGTTTGCCATCTCCAGGTTGGAGAAAAGTCCTTACCCCAGGTGGAGGAGTTCAAGTATCTTGGGGTTTTGTTCACGAGTGAGGGAAGGATGGAACGTGAGATTGACAGGCGGATTGGTGCAGCGGCCGCAGTAATGCGGTCGATGTACCGGTCCGTTGTGGTAAAGAAGGAGCTGAGCCGAAAGGCGAAGCTCTCGATTTACCGGTCAATCTACGTTCCTACTCTCACCTATGGTCATGAGCTTTGGGTCATGACTGAAAGGACAAGATCTCGGATACAAGCGGCTGAAATGAGTTTCCTTCGAAGGGTGGCAGGGCGCACCCTTATAGATAGGGTGAGGAGCTCTGTCACCCGGGAGGAGCTCGGAGTAGAGCCGCTGCTCCTCCACATCGAGAGAAGTCAGCTGAGGTGGCTCGGGCATCTGTTTCGGATGCCTCCTGGACGCCTACTAGGGAGGTGTTCCAGGCATGTCCCACCGGGAGGAGGCCTCGGGGAAGACCCAGGACACGCTGGAGGGACTATGTCTCTCGGCTGGCCTGGGAACGCCTCGGGATCCCCCCGGAGGAGCTGGAGGAAGTGTCTGGGGAGAGGGAAGTCTGGGATTCTCTCCTAAGACTGCTGCCCCCGCGACCCGGCCCCGGAAAAGCGGTTGAAAATGAATGAATGAATGAATGCATTTATATCAGAAGTGAATCGTACCAGAGTTTGCACGAACTGTACCCAGACCACCTCTTTCAGGCGGACTCTGTTCAGAAGACATCATTCACACTAGCTAAATGTACCAAACTCTGACGTCAAAGGAACCCGGGTGCGGACCAAAAGTGCTAGTGTGAAAGCACCCTAAAACAGTGGTCCCCAACCCCCGGGCCGCGGACCGGTAACGGTCTGTGGATCAATTGGTACCGGGCCACACAAGAAATCATTAATAATTTCCGTTTTATTTATTATCTGAGCCTGAACAATCTTTTATTTTGAAAAATCTTTTATTTCGGTTACTTGAACGCCAAAATTTAACCCACAAGCAGCAAAATGAGCAAGAAACAGACGTATTTGGAAAGTTTCTTTGAGTTGGGGAAAAGGCCCAGTAAAGGACCCGCGAACTGCCAAGGAATTAATCTGCAACCCATTTGTCAACAAATCAGGTGAATCCAGCATGTCTGTGCAGGAAGAAGATCAACTGCTGGAGATTGCAAATGACAGCGACTTTAGGGGCCGTTCACATATCTTTTCCGCGCGCAAGTTCATTATTTCCAATGGAGGCGCACGGATTGCGTCGCATATTGAACCGACGCGCACAAGTGGCGCGACTCGCTCGCACCTTCCAGGCACACGCAGTTGAGTTGAAAACATCTTTCAGAATGCCGCGAGCGCACCGGGTCACAAGAACTGGCCGAGCAGCTTCATACTTTGTTTGGAATACAGTGCTGTGCAGAGACCTATGGAGGGGCAGGGGCTTGAAGTGCGATGCTCAAGTGCCAAAGCCCCCCTTTGCACTGATGGAATATACACGTTTTGGTAGACTAATTACTTCAGACAAACACAAAGCACCCAAAACACTGCACTGGTTTTTAATTTCCTCCATAAATAAAACTTGTATCACAGCAATGTTTTGTCAGCGTGACATCCTCTGAGAAAACGTTGATGATCACCTAGCAATCTACGTAGAACCACACCCCCCAACCCCGCCGGGCCATGGTAAAATTTTCAAGCATTGACTGGTCCAAGGTGATAAAAAGGTTGGGGACCACTGCCCTAAAAGATCATTTGAAGAAAGCTGAATACCTGTAACCTTTGACATCCATAGTAGGAAAAATAAATACTATGAAAGTCAATGGTTACAGCCTGGTTTCGAGCTTTCTTCAAAATATCTTCTTTTGTCTTCAACAAAAGAAAGAAAGACAAAAAGGTTTAGATAAAGTGAAAGATGAATAAATGATGACAATTTTCATTTTTGGGTGAACTATCCCTTTAAGACTAACAATGTGCGCTAGCAAAATAAACATTGTAAATAATTTTGACTTCATGCAGAAAATTGTGCTTTTTTAAAGAATCCTGTCAAAGTAGAACATTTTTTACTCATTACTTGTTTTAAAAGTAGGCCAATTTGGTAGCCTTATTTAAAATAAACAGTTTTTTCAGGTAAATGTATTACTGTAACCTTTTGTTTGTTTGTTTGTTTCATTGTTAAAAGCTAACTGAAATTAAATGTTTCAATTAAATGGGGTAAATTAATCAGATTTAGTATAAATGTACATACTGTCACCCGACAGATAGAGGACAAATCAAGGCAAAGGCAGATTCTGCTTGACTAGTGTATTCAGCATTGAACTCCACTGTTTTACTAATGTGATTGTTTATGTTTTTATTGCAACAAGTTATCATTTAAAATGTTATACTGTATAGACCATGGGGGCAGCACGGTGGCGCAGTGGGTAGCACAATCGCCTCACAGCAAGAAGGTCGCTGGTTCGAGCCCCGGTTGGGTCAGTTGGTGTTTCTGTGTGGAGTTTGCATGTTCTCCCCGTATTCGCGTGGGTTTCCTCCGGGTGCTCCGGTTTCTCCCACAAGTCCAAAGACATGTGATATAGGTGAATTGGGTAAGCTAAATTGTCCATAGTGTATGTGTGTGAATGCGTGTGTATATGGATGTTTCCCAGTGATGGGTTGCAGCTGGAAGGGCATCCGCTGCGTAAAACATATGCTGGATAAGTTGGCGGTTCATTCCGCTGTGGCAACCCCAGATTAATAAAGGGACTAAGCTGAAAAGAAAATGAATGAATGAATGAATAGACCATTTTGAGGGATGTAAACAATAACAATCGTCCTAACCTATTTCCTGTATTACATTTTTAATTTCCAAAGCTTCCAAGACTCCAAAAATGTCCACATATTGATAAATAATGTTATGACAGCTGTTTTAATGTTAAGATATGATTAAATTGCCTCTTGTTACAGTTATGAAATAGTTTGACAACAAGAAGAAAATTGTTCATGGGCCAGTGACATAAAATGGTCTATATAGTAATATGATTTAAAGTAATGTTTTCTATTTACTTTTAAATCTTATGAAATAAATTAGTTAATTACCCATGGCAAATTTAATGTAATATAGTTTGGTATATTTACCTTTGGCCCACGGCTCTCAATGATATTTGGTTTTTGGCCCTTTATATGAAAAAGTTTGGGCACCCTTGGTTTAAAGCAAGTGAAGAGTGAATAAATGATGACAGAATTTTCATTTTTGGGTGAACTATCCCTTTAAGACTAACAATGTGCGCTAGCAAAATAAACATTGTAAATAATTTTGACTTCATGCAGACTTTAAGTGAAGAAAAAATATTGTGCTTTTTTTACAAATCCTGTTAAAGTAGAACATTTTTTACTCATTACTTGTTTTCATAAAAAAATAAAGAGAAAAAGTAGGCCAATTTGGTAGCCTCATTTAAAAAAAATTAAAAAGTTTTTTTCTGGTAAATTTATTTGTTAAAAATACAGTTCATTCATTCATTTTCCTTCGGCTTAGTCCCTTTATTAATCAGGAGTCGCCACAGCAGAATGAACCGCCAACTTATCCAGCATATGTTTTACAGAGCAGATGCCCTTTCAGCTGCAACCCAGTACTGGGAAACATCCATACACACTCATTCACACACATACACTACGGCCAATTTAGCTTATTCAATTCACCTATAGCGCATGTCTTTGGACTGTGGGGGGAAACTGGAGCACCCGGAGGAAACCCACGCCAACACGGGGAGGACATGCAAACTCCACACAGAAATGCCAACTGACCCAGCCGGGACTCGAACCAGCAACCTTCTTGCTGTGAGGCGACAGTGCTAACTACTGTGCCACCCACAAGTACAGTTCATTAGTATTATAATTATGTTACTACACCGATTGATATTACACTAAATTAGATGAATACAATGAAAATTTCAATGCGGTTCAATAGTTCACTGTGTATGTAAATGACCACATATTTTCAATTACGAAAATACAATAACACAACCCTCACAATGCTGAATCACATTATTAAGAAGACATCATTACATTCATTAGGACAAAACGAAGACAAAGGAAGCCAAATGAAATTAATAAGGTTTTGTGATGTAGTCGCCGTGACCCATAGTATGTGCTCATTACTGCTGTTAAATCCGTACAGCTTCTGATAGTGAGTGTCAGTGTGGGAAATCAGCAGAGACAAATGAACTGACATGATTCTTTGCGAGCCCAACGGACTAAAGGAAAAGCACAGAGAGAGACTGAGGGGAACAGCAGCGGTCTGAAGAAATCAAATATCAGCATTATCACAGGCCAACAGTCTCTTCACCTTAAGGAACGAGACACAGAGTGTGTGCTGAAGCTGACAGACTCCATCTACAGAAGAACACACATCTGAGAGAGCACACTGGTGGACTGGTAAAGTCAGCATCAAATGCATGAAGTGGCATGAATCTTTTTTTATTCCTGTTTTGATGGATATCGTGAATGAGAAAACACGCGGGGCTGGCCTTGATTTCGTCCATGTAGAATTGATTGAATGCTACTGGTGGATTTTGTGTAATTGACACAAGAAGAGAAGTTGTTCTGAATTTTTGGCTGCATTTACACAGAATATCTCAATGGTCAATTCTGATTTTGTCACTGTATGGTTTTTTTTTTAATCATCTTTTGAGTGACTCGTAGCCGACGTCTGCATTTACACTGCACATTGCAGTGACCCGGAACAAAAAGAAGGAGCGGGCGCTGACTGACAGCTGTGATAATAATGACACTCCTGTATACTTTTTAAACATTCCTTTAAGTTGTTTTGTTGTAGTTTATGACAGAAAAGTTCATATTTGGCCATCTTCTTTTAATTTAGGCAGTTTTGTACCAGTAGGCATTTTAATGACATGTTCATGACGTGATTTATCCATGTGGTATGCAATAGTTTTTTATTAGCTTATCTTGTTTACACGGCGGGTATTGCACTCTCTCTAGTTAACATGCTTAAATGCAATAACTTGTGTTAAATGACAATATAAAAGCTTTTTTGTCATTGTATATGAGATTTGAGGTTTGGGATCTCAGTTCTGAGATGAAAGCATCAGATATGACGTCATTCGCTACTGTTTTAATGACGTGTGACTCGCATTGACAGGTGAAAATCCAATCTACCTGCTTACACTAGAGACACAAGGGCATGTATTCATATCGGATAAATTTCCATATACGTACAAACAAGGCCTGAATCTCATTTTAAAAATTGCATTTGCTGCAAAATACTTATTTAAAATAAGCTGAAACAACATAATTCTTGAGGGTTTTCTTTTTTTGGGACAACTTATTTGTTTTATGTTCAATCCACTTAAATTTGCAAAAACTAATGAATTTACTTGATTCCTTAATGTTGTCCAAACACAAATTGATTGTGTGGAACCCAGCATTTTTTACAGTGCTGATCTGAGTAAATCGGAATGCACACTGTAAAAAATGCTGGGTTCCACACAATTCCTTTATGTTGTTCAACACAAATCGATTAAGTTCCCTTAATAATTTTTATAAAAATATGAGTAGATTGAACTTAAAACAATTAAGTTGTCCCCCCAAAAAATTAAGAATTGTGTTTCAACTCATTTTATTTAAGTAGTTGAAGAGTTGAACAAGCAGCAAATCTATTTTTTTGAGTGCATGTGATTTTTTTCCTGCTTACACATACAGTATAAGGGAGAAAAAAAAAAGGGAATTGAGTCACTTGAACCACGCAGTGTAAATGCATTCTCCATTGGCTTTCAATCGATGCTCTTGTTTATTAAACAAACAACTTACCAACAAAAATACATAAAAATTAAGATTTAAATTATATAAAAAAAAATTCATTCTAACACAAGACTCTTTCTCTTCTGGAGGGAGAGTTATTTAGATTAAGGCACTAATAAAACACAACAAGTAATTTATAATAAATACAGCAATATTAGAATTGCAGAAATTGTTCATTATGACTTCATGTTTTAGTTCTGCTTTGTAAAAAATTACATGGTAACCTTAACTTTTAAGTTTAATCAAATTAACATTATGAGTCATTTTAACTTAATATTTTAAATATTAAAATATTACTTTAATAATACTTTAATATTCAACTGAATTAAAACAGCTTGTTTATTTATTCATTCATTCATTCATTTTCCTTCAGCTTAGTCCCTTTATTCATCAGGGGTCACCACAGCGAAATGAACCACCAACTTATCCAGCATATGTTTTAAACAGCGGATGCCCTTCCAGGTGCAACCCAGTACTGGGAAACACCCATACTCACCCATTCACACTCATACACTACAGCCAATTTAGTTTATTCAATTCACCTATAGAGCATGTCTTTGGACTGTGGGGGAAACCGGAGCACCCGGAGGAAACCCACGAACATGCAAAGAAATGCCAACTGACCCAGCCGGGACTCGAACCAGCGACCTTCTAGTTGTGAGGCGACAGTGTCGCCCAACAGCGTGTTTAACGTTAAACAAATAAGAAAGATGGTAAACTTGTTTTCAGATTTTATGTTGGTATGAAAAGTTTCTTATGCACATATACTTTTAGAAATGAGGCAATGAAATGTACGCTTTTCTTTGAACCAAACAAATTAATTGAACCAAACTTATTAGTACAAAACATTCTGTTTTATTCATCTAATTTTATGTACTTTTTAACAACATAATTAGTCATTTTTTACATTGTATGTTTTTTAAATGATGTTAATATATTTATGACTGTATGTTTTTTTTGTATTTTGTGATTTTTTTATGTTTTTGGATATGGACTAAGAATCTGATAATAATAAATAATAATATCAGTTCAGTAAAACATGTATTAAAAAAAACTATAACGTGAATGAATAGTACTTTTGATGAAAACATTTACAAGTTCTTTCACAGTGCTGCGTGAAAAGTTTGATAAAATAGAAAAATAAGCCAGAATAATTAACATAAAAACATATGCTGTCATGAATTATCGATCATATAATTTTTCACAGTGTGTCAGAACTTCAACTTACCAGCGAGACTGCATCTATTGGTGAAGCCGCTGCTGTCACTGGCAGTATCTTTGCTTCCCTTTGTGTATGGGACGTCATCTGGGAAATAAAATGATGAAATAAATCATGATACATGAATAAGTTACAAATGCATTTTAACAAATGATCAGACTTGGATTGATTGCTTTTGATGTAGAACTCTGAATGTATCCCCAAATCTACAGTACACAAAACAGTACATCTACAGTACAAAAGTAATAATAATTCTAGTATGCCTGAACTGCATACAACATTGCCAACAACTTGCAATACACAGTTCTTAACATACACAAAAAACTAAAATAATGCATATCTGTCAGTCAAAAAAATCGTAACCCATATTAAGGCCCAAGAATGCTTTTTATATCAAATCCCATTATATAAAATCCCTGTTTTTGTTATTGAATATCGTAATTTGCTTGGAAACCTATATTATGAAAGTTAGGATAACAAATACCTTTTCACATGTACTACAACAATCCCACCAGAGCAACCCAAGAACAATGCTGAAAGCTCAAGTTTAGTCTTTCTGTGGGCTTAAACCTAACAGCCATTTAGTTTTCAGTCCAGGGCTCTCATTTATAAATATATGCCACTTCCCAAGCAAAAGTTGTTAGGAGAATTTACCTTTAAGTAAATTCAAAGTAAACATATTTAACTTAAATATTGACTTAATTGAATTGAACCCCTTTAAATAATCATATAAGCCAAAATCATTGTAAGCCAAATCATTTACATTTTTCTGGTCTACGTTCACTTTTAGGAAGGTTTCTATGCAAATTGTATAAATCAGACCCCAGATCTTAAGCAATAGGTTCACATTCACAACCTACATTCTTTGAAAGTTGCAATTGTTGAACCGTTTACTACTTTTAAAAAACTTGTGTTGGAAAGAAAAGTTTCTTATGCACACCAATGCTGTACTTTTTGAAAATTTACACTTCTCTTTGCACCATATTTGACCTAATATTTGTAAAAAGAATATTTTTTTCCAGTCCTCTGCTATATCAAACACACCAACCTGATTTGACCAAGTAGGACATGTTCCTGGATTAACATCTATGTTGATCCTGGAACAACATTCATATCAGCCAATCAGAATTAAGGGATATGTTTACCGTTTATGTTAAGTTTAGGCTTACGGTTAGGGTTATGCACTTCTACATGATTGTTATCAAACTATTATTCCCCTCTGATTTTGGGAATCATTTACAGTTATGGTTGGGTTTAGGGGTAGGGAATAGGTATGGATTACATTTCGAACAAAAACAATGTTCCAGGACCAACATAGATGTTAATCCAGGATCTAATCGTAAAATCATGGCGTGCATATCAAACAACTCATCTATCGATTTTCGCTCATACCCTATGATTTTACCTGCCATACCTATGATGCTGTTTAATTTTACTTTGATAACCGAAATAGTTTGCCCAAACTATGCTAACATAAACTCTCGGTAAAAGGACTTGGCAAACACAAAATTCAAAGTTTCCTTAACAAACATAACCTTTGATTTGCCTTCTAACAGATAACCTCAACATTACATGAAATTTTATTATTTACAATCAATTCCCAAATATTTAAAAACCTTCCTAATTTCCACAGGTTGACATAACATCATCTCTATTAAAGGTTCTGGATAATTTAAAATCTATTCTTTTGTTTTTGCAATATTAATCAGTAAAGAACGCTCTTTGCACCATCTCTCTGATGGTATCTTCCACGTCAGGTCAGGGTGTGCGTTTAATAGTGAAATACAACACTTCTTTGTTGCTATGCTGCCTCTAAAGTAATACATTATACTGGCTGTAGTAAATGCACACCCTGACCTGAGGAAGCCAAAGAGAAGACATTAGGTAATAAAGTCGTTTTTAGAGTTTTTGGTGTACAAAAGTGTTCTTGTAGCTTCATATAATTACAGTTGAACCACTAAGAGTCATATGGATTGCTTTGAAGATGTTTTTTGTTCCTTTTTTGGACTTTGAACATCTTTGGACTATTCCTGTCTATGGAGGTTGAGAGAGCTCTCAGATTTCATCTTAAATATCTTAATTTGTGTTCAGAAGATGAACAAAAGTCTCAGGGGATTGGAACCACATGAGGGTGAGTTATTAATAACTGAATTTTCATGTTTGGGTAAACTAACCCTTTAAAGTGTATGTTTGAGGCCAAAACAGAAGAAATGAAAACATCAAAACCCTAACATTTTGCAAATGTTTCTGAAGTGGGTACTGATTTTATTAGAAACACTCCAACAATGATACGCTTAGTTTAATAAGAACCTTTACCCTAACCCTAAGTTAGTTTGAAAATATTAAGTTTGAAATACATTAAAGGTATAGTCAATGGTAACAGGTTTCCAACATTGTCCAGAATATCTCCTTTAGTGTTCAACAGAAGAAAGAAACTCAAAGGTTTGGAATCAATTGAGGTTGAGTAAATACTGAGGACATTTTCATTTTTGGGTGAACTATCCCTTTAACACACACATGTAAACATAAATAATAACATGCTTTCCTGCACAGCCTCCATAAATCTCCTTTTTGGCTTGTAAAAAAAATGGTTCAGCTGCCATTTAGGCCAAAAGGCCAAACAAACCATCATCATCATCATCACCCAGGCTGTTTGTTTCAGCACAAAGACTCCAAGCACTGCTTTAACAGTCAAGACACACACATCTATGAGAGTGAGTACTCCAAATCAGCCGTTATTATATACAGTTGCAATCAGAATTATTAAACCCACTGAACTATTAGCCCCCGTTTATTTATTTTTAACGGAGAGAAGATTTTTTCAACACATTTCTAAACATAATAATTTTAATAACTCATTTCTAATAACTGATTTATTTTATCTTTGCCATGATGACAGTAAATAATATTTTACTAGATATTTTTCAAGATACTAGTATTCAGCTTAAAGTGACATTTAAAGGCTTAACTAGGTTAATTAGGTTAACTAGGCAGGATAGGGTAATTAGGCAAGTTATTGTATAACGATGGTTTGTTTTGTAGACTATTGAAAAAATATATAGCTTAAAGGGGCTAATAATATTGACTTTAAAATGGTTTTTAAAAACATTTAAAACTGCTTTTATTCTAGCCGAAATAAAACAAATAAGACTTTCTCCAGAAGAAAAAATATTATCAGACATACTGTGAAAATGTCCTTGCTCTGTTAAACATCATTTGGGAAATATTTAAAAAAAGAAAAAAAAACTCAAAGGGGGTTTAATAATTCTGATTGCAACTGTATCTTCTTTGAAAGTCACAGAAGAGTAAACCTGCCATTATGGGTCATGATAACTCAATTTCCAAGTCTATTAAAACTCGGAAACTAATTTGGAGCAAACCACTCTGACGGCCCTGGCAGTGTTGACACCAATCCTGATGTAGGTTAAACGGATGATGTTCTAACAATGCAAATGGAAGCTGTGGGTCTATTTTCAGAGCTGGGCTTTTATTTATAGAGGCCAGCGTGGCCCCAGTTGTCACCCCACACTCAGATCTCAACAGGCTTTTCCACAGAGCAGCTGGAGCTACAAACCACATGGCCTGGGATAAAATGTGTGCGCCTGCTCTACCCTCACCTAAAACACACACAGTAAATAAAATCACTTAATTAACAGTTTCCATACACTGTAAAAAAAAAATGTTGGGGTTCCAATTGATTTACATTGGGACAACATGAAAGAATTAAGTTAACTTACTAGTTTTTACAAATTTAAGTAGATTGAACATAAAACAATTAAGTTGTACCAACAACAAAAAAAAAACCTGTCTCAGCTTATTTTATATAAGTAGTTTGAACAAACAGCAAACGTCTTTTTTGTGTGTTTATTTCGTGGGTTTTTTCCATTTATTTACTCAGATGATGTTTAATGTTGAAAATTAAACAATGCAGTTTAACAAAGTGACATTTATTGACATTTAAGTAGTTTGAAACAACATATTGTATTAAAAATATTATCAAGAGAATTATGTCAGTAAAAACATGTTTTTGTACACTGTTTTTCTGTTTGTTCAAATGACTTATTTAAAATGAGCCGAAACAACACCAATTTTTAGGGACAACTTAATTGTTAATACTTAACGTTCTCAGTTTGTGTTGACACATGAATGAATTGTGTGGAACCCTGCATTTTTAACTCTGTGTACTGTAATTTACAATACCAATCTAGATAATATATCACTTCAACTGTTAAAAATGTCAATGAAACTCTAATTAATAGTATAACTATTTCACTACAGTGTGTGTGTGTGTGTGTGTGTGTGTGTGTGTGTGTGTGTGTGTGTGAGAATGAGTGTGTATGGGTGTTTCCCAGTACTGGGTTGCAACTGGAAGGGCATCCGCGGCGTAAAACAAATGCCAGAATAGTCGGCAGTTCATTCCGCTGTGGCGAACTCTGAAATAGAGACTAAGCCGAAGGAAAATGAATGAATGAAGTTTTGGAGGAAAAAAGGTCCCGTAATGCAATTCAAAAGCATAAATATTATTATTTTTTAAACCTAAAATCACAAAATACAGAATTATTTATTAATATTTTTAATAATATTTTATCAAAGTGGACTCTTAACCAAAGGGCCCCGAGACGACAACTTGCAGAACAACTGATTTTCTGTCAATAAATATTACAATAATAATGCTTTAGAGTAAATGTACTGAAGAAGAAAGGCTGACAGATTCATTAACTTCTTGAGGTGTGATTTAAACCTTAAGAATACACAAATATAACACGATGCACCATAATACTGTGGTAATGCCATGTTGTTTATAAACACGTACTATATTAATACCATACTATTTTTGAAGAACCTTGGAGGCGAATCTAAAAACCAGGGGATATAATTATCCATTCAGCTGCATAGCAAATATAAAAGCATTGCAAAATACTAACTGACACCATATTGTATCACAGTATTGTATCATATCCACCACAACTGTTTTGAAAGCATGAAAATCACAAAATAAATAATTAATTGATTATGAAAATGACAAATCAAACCATTTTGGGTTAATTATAGTTTCTTACAATCATTAATAGCAATTAATACATTTATTCAGCAAGAATGCATTGTTGATTGCAATTGATTATTGTTAAATATGAATGCACATTGGCAATGTTACTTTATAACATTTCTCTCTTAAACTTTCGATTAAACAAAGATTTGTGGAAAAACTATTTATTGAATAAATTCCACAAAAATATTTGTAAAAAATTTTAACATTGTCAATGAGCAGCAAATAAGCATATTAAGAAGCATAGTAATAATTTATTTTTTTTAAATCATGTAACACTGAAAACTGGTATAATTATGCTAAAAACGAAATGTTTCATTCATTCATTCATTTTCTTTTTGGCTTAGTCGCTTTATTAATCTGGGGTCGCCACAGTGGAATGAACCGCCAACTATTCCATCATATGTTTTACACAGCAGATGCCCTTCCAGCTGCAACCCAGTACTGGAAAACACCTATACACACTCATTCACACACATACACTACGGCCAATTTAGTTTATTCAGTTCACCTATAGCGCATGTGTTTGGACTGTGGGGGAAACCGGAGCACCCGGAGGAAACCCACGCCAACACGGGGAGTACATGCAAACTCCACACAGGAATTTCAACAGACCCAGACGGGACTTGAACCAGCGACCTTCTTGCTGTGAGGCAACCACTGAGCCACTGTGCCGCCAAAAAATTCAATATTCCAATTAAAAAGAATGAAACTAAGACGATGTTTTTTAACATGTAGGAGTCTTGACTGGCAAATCTGCAGATTGTGTTGGCGCATCACAGTTGCTGTGATATTTGTATTAATTTTTATATATATTTTTTTATTTAATATTTTATTTGGACATCATGGTTGGTATGTAATGACCAGTTTGTAAAAAAAAAAATCATACTATACAAAGGCAATAAAAAATATTTAAAAAATGAGAATAAAACTGATATAAAAAATTCAATCAAATAGAAAAAGGTTATTTTAAATCTTAGTAATATTTCATAATATTAAGAGTATTTGATCAAATAAATGCAGCCTTGAAGACATCATACAAACCCCAATATAAAATTTACAGTTGAAGTCAAAATGATTAGCCCTCCTGTGAATATTTCTTAAATTATAGTTTATAGAGCAAGGAATTTTTCACAGTATTTCCTATAATATTTTTTCTTCTGGAGAAAGTCTTATTTGTTTTACTTCAGCTACAATAAAAGCAGTTTTTTTTATTATTTTTTTATTTTAAGGTCAATATTATTAGCCCCCTAAAAGCAATATTTTTATCTGTTCGTCTACTATTATACAATGATTAGCCTAATTACCCTAACTTGCCTAATTAGCCTAGTTAATCCTTTAAATGTTACTTTAAGCTGAATACTAGTATCTTGAAAAATATCTACTCAAATATGATGTGCTGTCATCATGGCAAAGATAAAAGAAATCAGTTATTAGAAATGAGCTATTAAAACTATTATGCTTAGAAAGGACAAAAATATACAGGTGGGCTAATAATTCAGGAGGGTTAATAAATCTGACTTCAACTGTATATGACATAAAATTCCAAAATTACATTAAATATGTCAAATAAAATGACAACGTGACTCACCACTATTATTGCGACCCTCTCTCCTCAAACCACACAGCATCGTGGGAAAATCACGATTCCATTCTGCCACACGTCAGTTTAGGAGCAAACTACAATTCCCAAACCGCTTCTTAAAGCACACAGCTGCAAATGAACATGCTATCCAATTACACCACGTTACATGTGTAACTTCAGCTTTCCTTTTCCTGAATTTCCTTTAAAATGCAAAGAAACAAGGAAGAACGGATCCATTCGCAGGTCTGCACAGCTGATGTTCACTCCATACAGGCAGAAATCCTACTATATTTCCATGTAAATGTGCAGCTACACGCCAGAGTGACTGTAATAGTGCAATGCATGGATGAGTGAGTGTTGCATGGGATTATTTCTGAGACATTCCAGTGTAACTCCGATTTGCTCTTTCCAAACAGCATAACGTGATTTTCCTTCGCCTGCCAAAGTGCACGTTCAACTAGTCTCCGTCATCCAGTCATCTGTATAACACATGTGCTCTGCTTCAGTCCAGGGTTTTTTCAAGCAGATGGTAGTTTATCCAGCAATGACAGCACTGCAGTATGGGAATGTATCCGAACGCTCCAGTGCATCAGACAGAAAACACACACACACACACACACACACACACACACAGAATCACTGCTGTTTTGCTCCTCCTTTTCTGCCGCTCAGAGATTGCCGCTGTTCACATGTGCGCTTTCTTCCTGCACTGGTATTATTAATAATCTCCGTTCACACACACACACACTCTTGCACTCTTCCTACCGGCAGCCTGATGCAGACCCGAATAACACACACGCACGCAGCCAAACCCCCTTTTTACTCTGCCAGCCCCACGTGCCTCAAGCACAGACACTTCCTCTTGTCTGTCTGTCTGTCTCTCTCTCTCTCACGTGCACACTTTGCTTTCATTTGGCAGCCGAGCATCTAGTGTGAAACAGTCCATGCTAAATCATTCAAAACAAATGTATTAGTGTTTGCACAAACATATGAAACAGGATGACATTGATAATACTATCAATCTTTTCTTGAGCCATGCAATCAGCATATATAAGGATGATTTTTGATCATGTGTCAATGAAAAATGTTGGTGTAAATGCTGTGGAAAAATTTACATTGTACTGTGGTCAGTGCCAACAGTCTAGTGGTTAAGTGCATTGACATATAGCACCAGTGTGCTCACGGCGACCTGAGTTCGATTCCCGGCTCGAGGTCATTTGCCAATCCTTCCTCTCTCTCTCTGCTCCACACAATTTTGTGTCTGTACTCTCCACTGTCCTATACATTAAAGGTTAAATACCTCTAAAAAAACATAATTATTAACATTTATAAATAAATGTTGTATTGTATTTATCATTACATAAATGTAACCCTGGATCACAACACCAGCTTATATATATATATATATATATATATATATATATATATATATATATATATATATATACATACAGAGAATGATCCGAAAAAGAGAAAATATCCAGTGAGTGGCAGTTCTGTGGGCGCAAATGCCTTGTTGTACCCTGTACACTTCAAGAACTGTACTCTTCCAGATTGAGTGAAAGGACTTGCAAAATCACTCTGGACCCTTCACACCCAGCACACTTTCTGTTTGAACTGTTACCGTCTGGTCGGCGCTACAGAGCACCGAGCACAAAAACAGTCAGACACAGGAAAAGTTTCTTTCCTCAGGCCATCTACCTCATGAACAGCTAATTATTCCCCTACTGTGCAATAAACATGTGCAATACTTTTTCATACGCATTTGTACACAGCACCTTATAACAGTATACAATGCAATAC
>CAIGQV010017835.1:26561440-26586513 GCA_903798115.1 Danio jaintianensis | reverse complement strand
TGTTTTCACTATAGAGATGTCTATGTTATTAGCAAGAGTAATTAAACTGCGGACATACTTCCTGCCATTTCGACAATCACGTTTTGCTCTTGTAATAACTTACAGAGACAAGAGTCAATTCTGCTTCAGCATTTACTTGAAAGTTCTGGTACCAAACAATGTTCTGATTACATCACAGGTGGCTGGCAAACACACACACAAAAGACATTCTCCTTCACTGCTTTTTAAGCATACACAAGATCATTAGTCTGCCCTCTACAGGTCATCAAGTCAAACCCATCTGACTATACAACATATATACACATGCAGAAAAATTTGATGAAAAGGAAAAAGTTCAGTAGCAGAGATGCAAATATCCTTGATTTCCCCTTTTCACTAAAATCAAAAGTGCACTTAAAACAATATGCATGATATTTACCCAGCTACTAAATTTTAAGAATAACATTTTACCTGGATTTAAATTGCTAAATCTGTTATGATACATCGTGATGATCGTTCAAAAAATGCATTGTTTTTCTATGTAATTTGGTTAATCCATTGTTTAATTTTCCATAAATTACTTGGGTCTTGGTAAAATCTGCAGTACATTTTGAAGACAAGAGTGCAGACTTTGTTAGTAACTATTTACATTACATTAATATATTTTATTAACAGATGAAAATTTCAGAAACAGTATCCCAGAGTATTGTCTTTAATAACGATCTACTGTAGTCCCATAAACTGAGGCCTTAAATTCAAGAGAAGTTATAAAGCTATAGGAATGTATGTGATTAAATGAGTATTAGTTTGTTTAAACAGCTTCCATTAGGCATGTGAAGGTACCACCACAGTGACATCTTTCTACCTTTTATTTCTCAATGTATATTAAAAAATAAAAATACTTTCAATGAGTTATTATAATAAGAAATTAACATCATCTAAAATTTACAAATACTATTTGTTTCCCTGTTGTATACTGAAAAGAAATGGTTCATGGCTGAATTTAAACAAACAAATTAAGTTGAACATTACTACATTTAATTAGTTTGTTTAAATTCAGCCCATAATTTGTTTACAACCACTTACCTTAAAAAAAAAAAAATTAAATCCACTGAATCATTTTTTTTTTCAGTGTAGCATGTTTTAATAAGTCAGTAATGATTTAGATTTACAATGTGAAATTCTAAAAAGAAACGAGAGCAAAAAAACAAAAATCCAATTACGTCATAAAATCGCGCTGTCGCATAATTACGTCGCGTTTGATGCAGCCAGCCAATCTTGGTCAAGTCTAGGCGGGGAGAGCGCTGTTTGAAATTTTGCACGGCGGGATACTCAAAAACGACAACATCCATCTAGTACATCTGATCTGACATTTTGTGGCCATGCGTCACAATACATCGGCACACAAGCGAAAGCCATCGACGCCTAGACGCAGATCACCCCCTGCATCGCTACCACCGCCGGCGGCGTCAAGAACCCGCCGCCACAGCGGACCATCCGGATCATCCCCGCGCAAGAAACACAGATTTCGCCCTGGCACACGAGCCCTCATGGAGATACGCAAATATCAGAAGTCGACCGGTCTTCTGCTGCGCAAGGCTCCGTTTTCACGACTGGTGCGAGAAGTGTGTCAGACGTTCAGTCGAGAGCACATGATGTGGCAAGGATATGCTTTAATGGCTCTACAGGAGGCTGCAGAAGCGTTCATGGTTCGTCTGTTTTCTGATGCCAACCTCTGTGCCATTCACGCCAAGAGAGTGACGTTGTTTCCACGTGACATACAACTTGCCCGGCGGATCAGAGGCGTTGAACACATGTAAAGTTGCATGTAGGGATGAAGTCAGGATCTAATCAATTCCCTTCAGTCATGCTGATGTAAGGACACATTATATATATTCTAATCTTTAATTATTACAGGCCTCAAATCAAATGTTAAGATAGTTGCATATGTTCAGCCAAATAAACCAAATGTTTGTATGAAATTAAAGTGTGCTGGGACACTTTTAACATTTTTTTTTGTTGTTGCTATAATTGTAATATAAAACATTTTATTCTGTGTGGTAAAACTGCGAACATTGTGTTCCTTTATTGGTTTTTTAAAAATAATAAACCGATATGTTGTAGTAAAAAATACATAAAATAAAGTTTAGATGGGATACAGCTGCGGATACTCGCGTCATTTTTCTCACACTAACAATAATATATACATTACTGTAATGTACATGTTTATGGTTGAGGCGTTAATAATATACAATTTGATGGGTAATTTAATAAACATTACTAGGTGTAATTACTGTGAGGGTTGGCGTTAATAAATTACAATCAATGTGTGATTTAATAATTAATTTAAATATTCATGTTAACTTCCGACCGCAGCTGTATCCCTTCTAGCAAAACCCGCGAAAAACGTCTCACGTGTGTTGTTGTTGTTGCTGCAATGGCGACTCGAGGAAAGTCAGCTCGGAAGCGAAAAGCAGATTCAGAAGAAAGAGAAACGTTTGATGATGAAAAGAAAGAAAAGCTTGAGATTAAGGATGAAGAAACGGGACTTAGGGTGGTTATCGAGCATTGTAAGAGCTGACGGGTTTACGGGCGCAATGCGGAAGGCGTGCGGGAGGCTTTAGCAGATTCGCACCCTGAACTCCGAGTGCTGATAAACCCTCAAAAACCCCGCAGAAACAGCTTTGAAATCACGCTGATGGACGAAGAAAAAGCGGCTGTTTTGTGGTCCGGCATTAAAAAGGGTCCTCCGCGCAAACTCAAGTTCCCTGACCCTGCGGAAGTGGTGACTGCCCTGAAACAAGCGCTGGAGAAAGAGTAAAGATCACGAGGACTGACTGACTGTTTTCTGTGCTCCTGGACACTGAATGCATTTATGATGTGAATGGACTAATGGGAAAATCTCCCCGTCTGTTTACTGATGACCGGCTCTGCTGTTCTGGACTGGAATGCTGACTTTGCCTTGTTAAGCTGTGTTAATCCATTGTGAAGTTCTGCTGTCACATGACTAGTGTTAGATTGCATTTACATGTCTCTGTTTTCGGTGTTGGTGTTTGTGTCATTCACTTTTAACTGTTTGAATGGCACAAATAAAGCAACTATTTCTGAAAAGAAATTCAGACTTTGCCTTGTTTCTTCTGTTAAGCTGTTAAACCATTGTTCAGTTCTTATTTCACATGATTAGTGATGATTGCATTTACATGTCTCTGTTTGTTACTCACTTTTTAACTGTTTGAATGGCCCAAAACAAGCTAATATTTCTGGAAAAAAAGAAGAAATAAAATCAGTGTACGCTTTAATCACAGAGAGCAGGGTAGCGATAGTAAAATCATGATAAATTCACAGTAAAATCATGCATGTTTTGATTTTGTTTTACAGATACCTCTCTAACTTCAACAGAGTGCCCTGGTCACATGCTTTGGAGTAGATTGATAGGTTATATAATGGTCTTATTTGACTGAAAACCCTCCTAAATTTTCATATGCATGTTAAATATTGAATTTTTTTATTGTATTCTGTCATAATTAGATCAGTAAAACATAAAAAGTTAGATTTTTAAACTTTATTTGTTAAGATTTTATTTTCAGAATCTGTAACTTCTTGCCTCTTTTTGCTGCCTCCTTTTTTGGGTTCATTTTATTCCACCAGGTGGCGGTAAAATGAGGGAATATATATATATATATATATATATATATATATATCCAAATTTAAAAGCCACATACACACATTGGAATACATATGGAAATGGACTCATTTTACAGAAAAAACTCTGAACTTTAAAAAAAAAAGTGGAATAATGAATGATATTAATATACGTTCCTTAATTTTATGATGCATTTAAATAAAACAAATTTTTGCTTTAAAAAAAAAAAAATTTGATTTATGTAGAAATCTTTGTCTAGAATTAGCCTATAGCTTGACTCTGGTTTCAAAAGAATGCTGAGAGTCTTCACAATACCACGATATTAGTATAAATTATTTGTTAATCAAAACTTTTATATGGTCAAATGTCAGATATAAAGGTATTTTTTCCACATATTGGCTCTAGACAGCTGTTTATAGGAATTATCGAATGAGAAATTTGATAAAAACAAAACATGGGTGCTATGGATGCACTGTTTTGTCAGATACAGACTTTTAAAATCAATTATTATTGACATAGTTCACCCAAAAAAATAAATGTACTCTTCCTGAAGCAGTTCCAAACCTTTGAGTTTCTTTCTTCTGTTAAACACAAAAGAAGACATTTTGAAGAGAGCTGAAAACCCCGAGGCCTGTCGCACAAAACGAGTTGAACAAACTCTGGGTTGCAGAGTAAGTTTCGGGTTGACAAACCCAAAGACATGCAAACTGGTTAAGTTCAGGTTCAGTGGTTTCAAAACTCTTCATATAAGCGTTCTGTTAACTCAGGGTTTATTTAACCCAGATTTAGTGATTAGCCCTGGAGCACATGCGCATGAAAATGTGACGTGCGACAAAAGCCAATCACGCAGCACACGAGAGAGTCAGTCACTTCTGTTAAAGATTAAGAGATATCATGATCAGAAATATAATGACTATAAACACAACACTGAAATAAACACTGTTGATGTGGCAAAAGTTTGAGAAGGCAAGTTAAAGAAAACATTATTATATCAATGCAAATCACTCATTTATTTTATAGGTAGGTTCAGTAACTCAAATGACAGCCAATTAAAAAGCTTTATAAATTAAGGTTATTTGAATTTATAATGTTAATATTTAAATGTAAATATTTAAATGATTAAAAAAGCTAGTTTCGTGATGCATCAAATCATTTTTTTCGACTGGATTATACCTATTTATTATTCAGCAACTAAAACGATACGTTATTTAAAAGACAATATACAATTCAGGGGGTTTTCACACAGTTAATTAATATTAGTTAGTTATGTCAACCTTGTCATGTTAAAATAACAATAAAAAATACAACACGTGCAGCAAAGTATATAAAAAGCTATTTTTTGCACATAAAAATGCTGAAGCACAAATACACAGCACTTTATACGGAATGCATCATATTGCAAGTATCTACAAACATACTATAGGTATGGTATCTACAAAAACTTTTTAATAAATACAATGGTACAGTGTAGGGCTGCACGATATTGGAAAAATCTAACATTGCGATATTTTGTTATTCTGCGATATGAATACAATTCCACCAGATGGCTTGAATATCTCTATTTGGAAATAATTGATCATTTTAGATTGATTTGGGAGGATTCTGCAGTGGGGAATCTAATAAATAATCTATAAATACAATAAAGAAAAATACACAACTGAAATGAACAGTGTTGTATTGTTTTCAGAGTCTAACAGTATTCAGGTATAATTTATTAAAGTTAGGGCCTCACGGTGGCACAGTGGGTAGCACAATCGCCTCACAGCAAGAAGGTCGCTGGTTCGAGTCTCGGCTGGGTCAGTTGGCATTTCTGTGAAGTTTGCATGTTCTCCCCGTGTTGGCGTGGGTTTTATTATAATTCAATAAAATTAATTAAAGTTATTAAAATTACAAACTGTAACATTTCTTATGCCTGATTGGTTTTAAAATCATTATACAGTCACAGGCCTCTAAAACACATGCAAATTCATTAATTCATTCATTTTCTTTTTTGCTTAGTCCCTTTATTCATCAGGGGTCGCCACATCGAAATGAACCGCCTACTTATCCAGCATATGTTTTACGCAGCGGATGCCCTTCCAGCTGCAACCCAGCACTGGGAAACACCCATACACACTCATTCACACACATACACTATGGACAATTTAGCTTACCCAATTCATCTATACTGCATGTCTTTGCACTTGTGGGGGAAACCGGAGCACCCGGAGGAAACCCACGCCAACACGGGCAGAACATGCAAACTCCACACAGAAATGCCAACTGACCCAGCCGAGGCTCAAACCAGCGACCTTCTTGCTGTGAGGCGACAGCGCTACCCACTGCGCCACCACACATGCAAACGATAAATTAAAATACAACATCCTGCGATGTGACTATTGCAAATGATCACATTGCGATATCGATGCTGAAACGATATATTGTGCAGCGCTAGTACAGTGACTGTCCATGGCATTAGTCCAAGATACTTTCTACCATAGTACTTTTCAGTATTCATAGGTATAATAATAATTTATTTGTGTTTCATACATGAAATGCAATTCAAAGTGCTTCCCAAGCATAAACAACATTAAAAACATTTACATTTATTCATTTACCAGACTTTTTAGTTCAAAACTACATCAACATATAGTGTAATGAAAGATATTAATAATTTAAAGTGATAGTTCACCCAAAAATGAACATTTATCTTCAATGGTTAGCAGGTTTTAACTTCTCTTGAGTTTAACAGAAGAAAGAAACTCAACCAGGTTTGTGACAAGAGAAAGTTCAGTAAATGACGACAAATCTTTCAGTTTTGGGTGAACTATCCCTTTAAGCAAATACAGACAACATTTATTCATTTTCCTTCGGCTTAGTCTCTATTTCAGATGTCGCCACAGCGGAATGAACCACCAACTATTCTGACAAATGTTTTACGCAGCGGATGCCCTTCCAGCCGCAACCCAGTACGAACCAGCAACCTTCTTGCTGTGAGGTGACAGTGCTAACCACTGAACCACCGTGCCGCCCCATACAGACAACAAAAAACACAAAACAAATATAAGCAAATACAATTAAAAAGAAGTGATTAAAAATAACTACTAAATATATATCATCAAATAGGCACATTCAAATAAAATACACACCCTTCGCACGCTATTATGTTCATGGGCAACAATAAAAAGGGAAGGAAATGAAGGAATCAGACGATCTGTTTTCCCTGTGGCAGTTCCAGATCTAGCCCAGCCCCCATCTCTTTCTCACAAGAGAATTAAAGGAGGTCTCAGTTTACATCTGCACACAATACAAACTATTGCGGACCTCCCCTCCTCCATTCAGCTCCAACCAATAGCAGCAGCTCTTAGATGTAAAGTACACATTCCTACCAGACTCACTCATTCCAGATGCATTAGGGCGCACACTCTTCCTTCCGCAAGAGGAAAACTCTGAATTCAGGAGTCTTTGCAGACTATAATCACTTCCTCACAAGCTAAAAGTAAGTCTCTCAATATTGCTTTCATAACACAACATACAGATGAAGTCAAAATGATTTGAAATTTTTATTCTTTTAAAAATATTTGTCAAGTGCTGATATTTTTCAACATAAGTTTAAATAACAAATTTCTTTTGTCTTTGCCATGAAGACAGTACATAGTACATTATTTGTCTACTCATTTTGCAAGATCCTAGTATTCAACTTAAAGTGTGATTTAAAGACTTATCTAGATTATTATGTTAACTAAGCAAGTTATGATATGCATAACAGTAACAAAAATATTTCTAATATAGAGGCTAATAATATTGACCTTAAAATTGTTGGGGAAAAAATAGAAAAACTGCTTTTATTCCAGCCAAACGAAAAGAAATAAGACTTTCTCTGTAAGAAAAAAATATTATAAGGAAAAACTGAAAATGTCCTTGCTCTCTTAAACCTCACTTATATTTGAAAAATAATACAAAAATTCACAGGGGGCGAATTATTTTGACTACTGTAACTGTATAGCTCCTTTGGCAAAGCAGCTGAAGACTAATAATAGCTGGTTATTTATAATCCATTTAATGAAGCTCTATTTCAAAACATGCCACTGACTGACTAACTAACCAAATATAAATCTAACCTATAAATAAATTCTAAATAAATATTTATTTAGAAAGCTGTGCAATGGATATACTCTATACAAAAATGTTTAAACATATGGTGACTTTTTTGTAACTGAATTTTATCAATGGCTGCTAATCTAAGTCTAAAGCCACAGTAAAAATCTTCCCTAACTACTTTGTGTGTCATTCAGCCATGTCGGCCTCGCCTGCTGCAAACACTTTCGGACCTTCCGCACCTCCTGCAAACATGTTCGACACGGTGCCTGGATATGAAGGAACGCTGGCCGGCGGAGGCGGTAAGAAGAATGCTAGCTATGTCTATTTCACAAAAGAAGGAAATGGACATGTAATAGCTTGAGTTAGCTGTATGATTGATGTTTAGAGCACAAAAGGATGAATGGATTACTATTAGTTGTCACAGATGTGTTTTCCTTTGGAAAGGCGGGTATCTTCCTCCTCCAATGCCATCCGTGCCGATGCCTGTGCCTGAACAAGCCCCCCACCCACCAGATTGGCAGTAAGCGCATTCATTTCTGAAGAAAAAAGAAAGAAAGAACAGTGCATGCAATAAATCCCAATATATAATCATATGCGACCATGAGTCATAAGTGAGTTATAAGTGTACTTTTTTTGGAAAATTGAGATGTATGTATTATTTGAAAGCTGATAAATAAGCTCTCCATTAATGTATACTATATTATGATAGGAGAATATTTGGGTGAGATACTACTATTTGAAAATCTGGAATATGAGGGTTTAAAAAAGTAATACTGAAAAAGTTGCGTTCAAATGAGTGCAAATTAAGTTCTTAGCAATGCAAAAATTGAGTTTTGATACATTTACAAAACTATTAGGAAATGTGTTGTCAAAATATTGATTTATCAATAAATATCGATACTGAAATATTTAAAATGTTACAATCTTTCTTTTGGTTAGTATTGATACTGGATTTGCTCTCTCGCACTCTCTCCTCTCACCAGCAGGGAGATTAATAATGTTTAATAATATTCTGATTTTAACATTTGTTTTAATCAGAAAAAAGGATGAGATTGCTCTTATTTAGTTTTTTGTGTGTACTTTATTGCCTTTTGAACTTAAGGACTGTTGACGTTATATGGTTTAAGTTATTTTTCTTCCCTTTTTACTTTATTTGCATACTTTTAATGTTGCAGAATTTGTTCCCCACGGTATCGAATATCGATATTTTTCAAGGGATCTTATCGAAGTTGGAAATTCAAGTATCGAGACAAAATATCTACATGGAACATGATCTGCTTAATATTCAAATGATTTTTGCAATAGAAGAATCTATCATTTTGACCCGTACAATGCATTTTTGGCTATTGCCAATGATAATATTGCATCATAAGACTGGTTGTGTGCTCCAGGGTCACATATTGCTTCATTTCTCAAAGTTTGGATGTTTGCCTAGTTTAATGAGTAATCAGAGATAATATTGTTGTGCTTAATGTGATTTATTATTTGCTATTATTAAGGCTGTGACTTAATGAAATAAATAAAATAAAATTTTACAATTGAATATTTCTTAGTTTGTTTAATATATTTATTTAGTAAAAACAATAATAAAAAAAGGTTTCATTTTTATCTAATAAAATATTAAATATTACTTTTAATATTTGATGTTCTAATATTTAAAAACAAGTACAGTAAACCCTTTAACTTTAAAACATAATCTCCAAAACTGTGCAGCTTTAGTGCTAATAAATCATATAATTGAAAAATAACAGGCAGCACGGTGGCGCAGTGGGTAGCACAATCGCCTCACAGCAAGAAGGTCGCTGGTTCGAGCCCCGGCTGGGTCAGTTGGCATTACTGTGTGGAGTTTGCATGTGTTGGTTTCCCCCGGGTGCTCCGGTTTCCCCCACAAGTCCAAAGACATGTGCTATAGGTGAATTGGGTAAACTAAATTGTCCGTAGTGTATGTGTGTGAATGTTTATGGATGTTTCCCAGTGATGGGTTGCAGCTGGAAGGGCTGCAACCCATGGATGTTTCCCAGTGATGGGTTGCAGCTGGAAGGGCATCCGCTGCGTAAAACATATGCTGCATAAGTTGGCGGTTCATTCCGCTGTAGCGACTCCAGATTAATGAATAAAAAATAACTAAAACTTAAACCTTGATGTCAGTTATAATAATAAGTAGCTAATTAATTTTTTCTAATGCAATATGATTAATCATTCATAAAAATCAGCTTTTATATATATTATTATATAACATATATTTTTATATATTACATACTATTTATATATTATTTTCACATTTCACAAAAATACTTTGATATATTATTTACACATTTTTGGGGGGTTTTAGCATCAAAAGTTCAAAAGCTTCATCAAACATGTGCTGATTCACCTTTTTCATTCATTTAGGTGCACTACGACCTGAATTAGGTGTCAGGTGTGCTAGCTTAGTAAAAATGTAAAAGTGTCATTGATGGTTCTTTCAGTAGCAAGATTGACAAATGCTGTAAAACACACCTTATTGTACAAGCGCAGAGGTCACTGTGTATTGATCTTTTTTGTTTTCTTGTTATCAGTATACCTTCCATCTCAGAGGAAAGAGCACGTGAAGCTTTCGCAACATACGTCTCCAGCAAATGCTGCTACAGTTCTGGCCCCGTCAAAGATGGAGTTATTACTAATATGCAGTCTTTTAACACCTACAGAGTAAGAACTACACTAAATCCTCTTGATTAGGAGTGTCGCTTTTGGAGGAAAAAAGTAGCAATTTTTAGACAGTGGTCAGCATAAATGAGTACAGCCCATTTTGAAAATGAATATTTGTATCCATTTCTCAGTGAATATAGCCAATATATTTTGGTGCATTTGAACAAAACAGATTTATTATACAGTTATATTCATTAAAATATTTAGTTTAGTCACCGAACATCTTGATACATTAAAGTTCATGCGAAATATTACAAAGAAAATTAGAAATTGATCAATTTCCACTAAATCTTATTTATTTTTCCTCTTTTTAAAATTTTAATATAAGATTTTTCCCTAATATTTAAATTTGGGTGTACTAATTTTTGGAATGTTCTCAAAAGTTATTTTGTTAGATTAGCTCCACATTTTGCTCTATACTGACTAAACTAATGTATATACACAAACATAATATTGTATAGCATCCTATTAAAAAATGAATTAAAAAGATAGATTTTTAAAGGGGTGTACTCATATATGCTGAGCACTGTACATAATGATAATGTTGATATAATTTGGGTGTTAATCCGAGCTCTGTCTGCTTATTCACTTCTGTTGTCAGTATCGTTTGGAGACGTTCACGGAGTCCAGATCTACTGAATGGACTCAGGAACCATACTCAGGTATGCAAACACGGGTTTTTTTATGCATTAAGCATGTTGGTCAAATAGTTTTTTCTCTTGCTTCATTTTACATTTCACACCTTAAAAATGGAAACAAGTCTGATCTCACATTCTGCATGATATGAAAGTTCGACAAAATGACAATTCAATTTTATACCCCTACGCCCATGCCTTCCCCTTGGCCCTTGAAAAAGAAAGTGAGGAGGTAGGGATGAGAATATTCTGTCAACTTTGCCTTTAATTAAAAAATGAATAAACTATTACGGCTGAGAACAATGTTTTGTGTCTAATTTTTATGTTTTGTGGCAATTAGCCATGTAATAAAACAGGATAAAGTACATCCAGATAACAACTGCCTGGATGTACTTTATGCCTTACTTAAAATATTTTGCAGCAGTTATTCTAAGGAACTACACTGTAAAAAATGCTGGGTTCCACACAATTACATCATGTTTTCCCAACACAAATCCATTAAATTAACTTAATGTTAAAATAATGTTAAAAATAAAAAAATAAATAAATTGTGTTGTTTCAACTCATTTTAAATAAGTAGTTTGAACAAGCAGCAAATGTCATTTTTTGAGTGTATCAAAATTTAGCGCTTTTTCATGACCGTAACACATTTAAGTCGTTATGAATGTAATAAATCAGATGCTTGTTTGTAGTAAAAATTCAAGCAAAAGAGAACTGCGACATCCCCTTCATGTGAACATGAGAAATGAGGGGTAGAGGGAAGTGGAAGGGCTAAGGGGTACAATTGGGATTGGGCCTTCTCCATGAAGATGCAAATGCCTTGCAGACAACATTTTCATGCATACTAACAGCTTAAATAAAATACAAGTTTGTAGAAGCCAGTTCACTCGTATTTGTACCAATAAGACCAAATTAAAGCATGTCTTACATGGATCAAAAGATGAAAATTTACTCAACATTTTAGTGAGTATCTTTTTTCTGTTGAACCAAAAAGAAGATATTTTTCAGAACATTTGGTAATGGTAGCCATTGACATTGTGGTATTTCAGGACAGCCTGTGGATGCTGGAGTTCAGCCGGCTCCAGGACCATGGCAGATCGCTGCTCAACCTCCAGCCTTCTTTCAAGACCAAAAACAGACTATTAAAGTGCCTTACACTTCATCAGTTAAGGTAATAACAAGATACTAAAATATGCTTTGTAATAATATTATTATTTTATTAAATAAAGTAATTTTGTAAGATTTAAAAAATTTACTCCAGTTCTACCAATTTTAAAATGGACAAGCCAATAAAATAACCAGGTAAGTTTTAATAACAGATCAAGTCAAGAGGTGTCACAGTAGCGCTATAGCAAGCTAAGGAATAAGTAGCCTATACTATATTTCTTTTTTAAAAAGCACCTCCTCCCCCATGTTGCTGTCAAATAAATCTGTTGTCAAGCCAACAGGGTTCATACACATTTTTACTACTAAAATTCCAAGACTTTTCCAGAACTTTTAAGTACATTTTCATGACGTAATGTTTCATGTAATGTCTACATTAATAATAAGAAAAACAATGATGTTCAAATTTATTACAGCATATCATAGAAAACGCAACAATCTATTTTGTTTAAATTTGTTTTTATATCTATGTAAAATTGATTTTGATAATGCTTACACAGCACTAACAATGTGAGAGCAAGTTTTTGGCCAAGGACAGAAAAGAAGAACTAACCTATATTCAAGTTAGAGCTGCACAATATATCGTTTCAGCATCAATATTGCAATGTGTGCATCCACAATAGTCACATCGCAGGATATGCAATGATGGGATTATAGTTTAAGTTTATCATCTACATGCATTTTTAAAGAGATAGTTCACCCAAAAATGACTTGCCATTTTCATTACACCCTTCACTTGTTTCAAACATTTATGAGTTTTCTTTTTTTTTTATATGAAAAAAGAATATAATTTAAAAACTCGTATAGTATTGAAACAAGTGAAGTGTGAGTAAATGGTGAGTACATTTTAATCTTTGAGTAAACTGTCCCTTTAAGGCCTGTGACTGTGAACATTTCAATATTTCAAATTTTAAAACATCCGGCCACAAGAATTTTTTTAAAACTTTAATAAAGATGAAATAATATACAGTGAAGACTATGCAGTGTTGATTATTCAATATCTGTACCCGAATAGTGAATACCTGAAAACTATAATTCACTTTTATCTTTACTATATTTTATCTATCTATGCTTGTAATTTATTTGTTATATATTATTCGAGAGTCACTCCCTTACAAAATCCCCCAATCAATCCAAATAAACCTGTTGAATCATCTGGTGAAATTGTATTCACATCGCAATATTTATCACAGAAATACAAAATATCATAATGTCAGGTTTTTCCAATATCGCGCAGCCCTAATTCAAGTGTACAGATATTTGTTAAACTTATTTCCATGACTTTTCCAGGTTTTCCAGGTTTTTCTGTTTTTCCAAAACTTTTCCAGGCCTGGAAAATGCCATGTCAAAATTCCATGACTTTTCCAGGTTTTCCATGACCGTATGAACCCTGAGCCAACTTACTACTGTAAACAGAAGCATGCAATGCTTACCGCCTCAGAGTTCCTCTGATTGGTCCACTGCTTTGAAACTGATATTGATGAGCAGCAATGCGCATAAAACTTGAAATTCATCTTAAAACATGGCACTCCTGTGTGAGATGCTTCAAAAGACACGAAATGCAAGCGTAATTTCCCAAACATCCTGTAAAGCACATGTTTACATAGAAAAACAATGGAAAAGTGGCTTATTCATATAGAAAAAGTTCATTTTAGTGTGAATGGCCTCTAAGTAGTCATACAGTATGTACTTATGCACCTCGGCCTTTATGGCAAGATTAATGCAAAGACAGCTCTTTTAATTAGCTTAAACCCTCTATTCATTCATTCATTCATTCATTCATTTTCCTTCGGCTTAGTCCCCTTTTAAGTTCTAGTGGTGTGTGTAAGGAATTGAGAAGAAGCAGAGAATGGCTGTTTGTAAAACTTAGATTCGATTCAAGAAAGAGTCAAAATGCGTTTGGAAACTCTCAGAATCAATGCAGAACCATTTCTTCATTCGCAATGCATAAATTTATCATCTCATTCTGTTTGTACCCTAGAACTGTCACTTGTGTCTTGGAATGGGAAGAAACCCCTGCACCACCTGTGCTGGAGCTGGAAATGTAAGTTGGTTTTGGCTGGCACAGACCGAACTATCTGCATGCTGGACATTTCATTATCCTCAACGCTGTTCCCCCCAGAGGAGAATATGACACTTTTAAAGTATCCTTTTGTGTGTTGCCTAGAGAAGAATCCAAGTAGAATTGTATTGTGAACATGAGATTGGTTTTCATTCAGTTCATCATCATCATCATCATCATTATCATCATATGACATAAAATAACCTAATATAAGATCTGTTTGTCCTCTGTTGTTGTCCCTGTGTAGAAAGTCTGCTGGGTGTGTAATGGTTCTGGTGTCCGTCTTTCTGATGAACGATGCTCACACTGCAATGGCCGAGGACGTGAAAAGTAAGCCCTCTGTAGCTGTTCATTCTACATTATTATTAAATTATTGAAATATCTCTTTAAAATAAGTTCTCTGTTAATGTTTCTCTGTTCTTGTTTAGTTCTGATTTTAACCTGCTGTGAATTTATATATTTTTTTCAAAATATTTCCCAAAAGATGTTTAACAGAGCAGGGAATTTTTCACAGTATTTCCTATAATATTTTTTCTTCTGGAGAAAGTCTTATTTGTTTTATTTCGGCTAAAATAAAAGCCTTTTTAAATTTTTTAAAAACCATTTTAAGGTCAATATTATTAGCCCCCTTAAACAATATTTTTTTCCCAATTGACTACAGAACAAACCATCGTTATACTATGACTTGCCTAATTACCCTAACTGGCCTAATTGACCCAATTAACCTAGTTAAGCCTTTAACTGTCACTTTAAGCAGAATACTAGTATCTTGAAAAATATCTAGTAAAATATTGTGTGCTGTCATCATGGCAAAGATAAAATAAATCAGTTATTAGAAATGAGTTATTAAAACTATTATGATTAGAAATGTGTTGATAAAATCTTTCCATTAAACAAAAAATGGGGAAAAAAATATACAGGGGGGCTTATAATTCAGGGGGGCTAATAATTCTAACTTCAATATCTTTCTCATTCATTCATTTTCTTTTCGGCTTAGTCCCTTTATTAATCTGGGGTCGCCACAGCGGAATGAACCGCCAACTTATCCAGCATATGTTTTACACAGCGGATGCCCTTCCAGCTGCAACCCATCACTGGGAAACATCCATACACACTCATTCACACACATACACTACGGCCAATTTAGTTTACCCAATTCACCTATAGCACATGTCTTTGGACTTGTGGGGGAAACCAGAGCACCCGGAGGAAACCCACGCCAACACGGGGAGAACATGCAAACTCCACACAGAAACGCCAACTGACCCAGCCGAGGCTCGAACCAGAGACCTTCTTGCTGTGAGGCGAACGTGCTACCCACTGCGCCAGCGTGCAGCCTCAATATCTTTCTTTTTTTAAATTTATGTTCTTCTAAATTGTTTTAAAAATTTCAGTTATAATTTTTTTTAAAATTTTTTATTCATTTATTTGTTTTGTTTATGTTAAGTTTTCATACAATTAATTAATTTTGTGTGCGTGTTGTGTTTTAAATTTTGGATTAAGTTCTGATGAAATCCAGCAGGAGGCTCCAGTGGTTTGGTGTTTTCTGATTGTTTGTTTTGTCTGTTGTCTTTCAGCTGTTCTTCATGTAGTGGCAGCGGCTCTTCCCAATGTAACACCTGCAATGGAAAGAGACAGCTGATCGCTTTCATCAACCTCAATGTTAAATGGTATGATCAACAGGGTTAAACATTACTGTTTGCTAAAGCAGGGACAGTTATTATTATACATTGTTGCTGAAAATGTTAATTAACTTGTTCTTAAGTCATAGATTATGCTACCGACATGAGTCACGCAGTGCACTTTTCTAAATGATCTTGCCTTTTTTTTTAAGAAAACATCATTTATAGGCCATTTTGAGGGATGTAAACAAAAACAATGGTCCCAATGTATTTCCTTTTTTACATTTTTTATTTCTATAGCTTCCGAGAATCCAAAAAGAGCCACATATTGATAAATAATGTTATGAGAGCTGTTTTAGCATTAAGTTATGATTTAATTGCCTCTTGTAACAGTTATGAAATAGTTTGATAACAAGCAGGAAATGTTCATGGGCCAATGACATGACCACATTGAAATGGTCTATATCCAGTGCATAGAATAAATGAGTACAGCTCTTTTGAAAATTAATATTTTTATCCTAAATATAAACAATACATTTTGGTGCAGGCAGCACGGTGGCTCAGTGGTTAGCACTGTCACCTCACAGCAAGAAGGTTGCTGGTTCGAGTCCCGGCTGGGCCAGTTCAAATTTCTGTGTTGAGTTTGCATGTTCTTCCCGTTTGGCGTGGGTTTCCCCCACAGTCCAAAGACATGCACTATAGGTCAATTGAATAAACTAAGTGAAGTTTCACAAACTAATTTCGAGAGGAGCACGTGATATGAACGACGACAGCTGATACCTATCGCTAATCATTAGCCAACCTATCAGATCATTACAAATCACTATAAATACCCTGCCAAAAATCTCATTCCCTATCTTCATTTTCGGAAACCCCCCCTCCTCCCCTATCATTCCCCTATCCTTCTCCCTGATTGGGCGACACGGCGACTCAACGAGAAAACCAAGGTTCAAGTGCTATTTGAACCAGTGGGTGCTCTCTGAGCGGAGTTTGCATGTTCTCCCCGTGTTCGCGTGGGTTTTCCCCGGGTACTCCGGTTTCCTCCCACAATCTAAAAACATGCATATAAACGAACCGTAATAATCAGTCACAAGCACTTAAACACACACTTACCGTATTAATTAGAACCAAAGGGAGGCTTTCGAGAAACACCTGATCTCGTATCCCTCCTAATGCTCATTGACCAGGCGGGAACCTTGGGCTCATCTATCTCCGAGCTCAGGGTTCTCTCCCGGGACAGCATGCCAAATCTGCTATCATAGTCGAGCATTATCTAAGTGCGAACTCTTGAAATTGGCTATAGTGTATGAGTGTGTGTGAATGTGAGTGTGTGTGGGTATTTCCCAGTACTGGGTTGCGGCTGGAAGGGCTGATAAATAAGGGACTAAGCCGAAGGAAAATGAGTGAATGAATGAACATTTTGGTGCATTTAAACAAAACTGTTTTATTAAACAGTTATATTCATTAAAGTACGAGTGTGGTCACCTTACATCTTTAGGAATAGAAAGCTAATACTGTAACGGGAACAGGACGCTGACAACAGGGGTGAGGATCCAAACGCAGGTTTATTAAGAATAATCAGGCCAGCATTGGTCAACACAGGGGCAAACAGATGTATGTAGGCAAATCCAGAGTCGTAGTCAATAAATAGGCAGATGGTCAAAGGCGGGCAGCAGACAGGAATAAACAAACAAAACAAAGCGAGGTCGGTACACGGCAAGACAAGGCAAGGGAAACGCGTCGTAATGTTCACTATACAGCTTGCAAGACTCAGCAGTGAAGTATGTGTGTGTGCTGTTTAAATAGTCCTGTAATCAGTCCATGAGTAGCTTCAGCTGTAACTGTGTGTGTAAGTGTCTCATCACTGGAACTAGGAACAGGTGTGTGTATGCGAAGTGCATGTATGGAGTCCATAATGTGGCGGATTTGTAGTCCGTTTGCAATACTGTGTGTTTACCAGCGATCTGCACAGGCTGGATCGCTGGTGATCGTGACAAATACATTTCAATTCAAATTAGTTGTTGCAAAAAATAGAAACTACAAAATGTACCTAAATGTAACATTATTTACGGTTTTCTTGATTTAATTTCCTCATTATTAACATTTTGTTTTATATTTATGTTTTGGATTTAGTACTGACTAATCTATTCATTCATTCATTTTCTTTTTGGCTTAGTCCCTTTATTAATCTTGGGTCGCCACAGCGGAATGAACCGCCAGCATATGTTTTACGCAGCGGATGCCCTTCCAGCTGCAATCCATCACTGGGAAACATCCATACACACCCATACACTACGTACAATTTTAGCTTACCCAATTCACCTATACCGCATGTCTTTGGACTTGTGGGGGAAACCGGAGCACCCGGACACGGGGAGAACATGCAAACTCCACACAAAAACGCCAACTGACCCAGCCGAGGCTCGAACCAGCGACCTTCTTGCTGTGAGGCGAACGTGCTACCCACTGCGCCACCGTGCAGCCCCCTGACTAATCTAATGTACTCAAATATTTTATTGTATAGCATCCTATACACTTAAATGACTTTTGCTGCTTGTAATAAACGAATAAATTACTGATTTAAATGAGCTGAAACAACACAATTCTTAAGTTTTTTTTTAGACAACTTAAGTGTTTTATGTTCAATCCACCTAAATTTGTAAAAACAATTAAGCTAACTTAATCGATTTGTGTTTGGACAACATGAAGGAATTGTGTGAAACCCAGCATTTTTTACAGTGTAGAAAGTATCAATTTAGAAGAGTGATCGGTAGGGAGTGTACTCATTTATTTATTTAGAAGAGTACCAATCTAAACGTTCTCGCTCTGAAAGCTACTTTTAACTATTTCAGGAGCACCGAGAAGGAAGACTTCGTAGCGCAGGATTTAAGTGGTCTGAGAGTGGAGAAACTGGGAACGGTTTCAGGGAAGGAGCTTTTCAAAGACTCTCAGTTTATGGTAAAAGCAGACAGTACATGCATGATTACAGTGACAGGTTTAATCTTATCAGATGTATGTTGACTGTGGGTGTGTGTTTACTGCAGGTCTATCCAGTGATGGGCTTTCCAGATGCTTCTGTTGCACAAGCGTCTGAGCGTATAGTGAGAGACCATCAGACAAAATTCGCCCAAACCTCCCGTATATTACAACAGGTACAACTGTCTTTGTTTGCCTCCAGACCTTTTTATACCGTAATTTTACATGGTTTATTATTCAGAATATCTGATTAGATAGTTTAAAGGGGACCTATTATGCTCTTTTTTTTACAAGATGTAAAATAAGTCTCTGATGTCCCTAGAGTGTGTATATGAAGTTTCAGCTCAAAATACCCCACAAATAATGTTTTATAACTCTTTGAAACTGACCCTTTTTGGCCTTGATTCTAATTGTGCCATTTTGGTGACTGTTGCATTAAATTAAAATGAGATTGTGCTCTTTTCAAAAGAGGGCGGAGCTGCAAATGCCTGTGTTAGCATAGTGGCAGATTTAAAAATAAGACTAACATCCTATGCTAATATGGGAGAGATTGTCACTAATGGGCGGGGCTTAATCCCTCTGATGACACGTACAACGGGAGAATGTCAAACAAAGTGTTTCTGCAGACTGTTTTTATCAAGTGTGATTATAAAAATTTTTAAATATTACATTTTTACCATTAGAAGCTTGTTATATTCACAGACTGTTGTCACACAGCTGTGTTTAAACCCCTTATAAAATAGATTTTTGCATATTAGGTCCCCTTTAAGGTGTCCCATTGTGCTTTTTCGAATAATAATTTAAATGTATTGTGTAATATGCAAAACAGCCTCAATGAAAATACGTGCTTCAGCCAACATTTTTGTGAAACTGGAAAAACATACTTCAGTATGACTTCAGTTTCTAGGTAAAATGAACACTAGGGGGCAGTATGACGCCAACAACTTTTGTTTCTTTTCACACTAATGATATCTACTGGGACATATTATCGAAGAATAAAAGATTATTTTCATGCAGTTCTTTGCACAACACCAAATAAATAGCACAAAACAACGGTGTCTATGATTTGTAATCAAATAAGTTTGTCTCATCTGTCAATTTTTCAATGTTTTCAATGTCTGTCAATGTTTGCTTGGTAGCTCACTTTGCAAAAAACACTTGGTTTCGTGTCTGGTGAAGCACGCTTTCACAAAAAAGATAAAAGCAATGTAAAATCAAGGTAAAACTACATGGCCATGGTGCATTTTTCCCTTATGTTTGCTTTTGAAGACTTCATTGTTCGGGTTTAGGGAAGGGTTTAGGTCAGTGGTTCGGCCTACTTTATCATAAGCGTGTACAAGAAGGACGTGTATCTGAAAAGTACAATAAAATGTACCTTAAGTACCATATTTCAGATTTTCAAAAATAATGACAGCGTCCTCTAGTGGATCTGTGACCTGAAATTAGTGTTGTCACGATACTGAATTTTGGTACAAAAATTTTAAATATGTCCATTTCCTGCTAACATTTAAGCACTGTTGAGCAGGTTCTTAAACACTGCTGATTTGCCATTGTGTTCACATGCTCCACAGAAATCACTGATTGGTCATGAAGGCCATCAGTTCACTGCACTTCACCGCTGTTTACAGAGTGCAAACACTGGTACAGAGACATTGGAGCGTTTTAAATTGAATTGACTGATCTTTGTGGCTTTGAAAAGAACCACTGGCGTGTATCCGTGTTTACAGCGCATAAATGTTAGCAGGAAATGGACTATTTTAAATTTCAGTACTGTGACAACACCTGAAATGTGCAATGAAACATACCTGGAGCAATATATTTTTTTGTTTTGCAAAAATGTAGGCTGAGGCACATATTTCCAATGAGCCTGGGGTTGGTAATATGGCTGTTTGGATGTTAAAAGGAAGTTTACGAGATCAAAATTTAGATAAACGTAGTTATTTTCCCAAATAATGAAGTGATTTAATCTGAACTACCTGAAATCTAGTCTTACTTCCTGCACAAACCAAGCAAACAAACAAAAGTGAAACAAATTTGCAAAATGTCTATGGTCTTCGTTGGTTTCTAGTTGTATGTGAGGTTTGGAAGAGTTTGGTTTGCGATGTCAACATCATTTTTAGATAAGGTAGTGGATGTTTTGGTTACAACCAATTACAGCAGGCTGTCCAAACGTCTGACCAATCAGAGCAGAGTAGGAAAGGCAGGATTTAGAAAGACCTGATCTATTTGAAAGGTCCAGTGAAATTAAAATAATGTTTTTAGATGTTAGTATCAGTATGTTAGTCTTCAGGGATATCTATAAGCTAGTGTGGTACAAAACAGTGACAAAATTCACGTTTAGAAGATATAAAACTGATATAAACATGTAAAGCTTGTAGTTTGTCACTTCCGCCTAAATAGATCAACCTTTTTTTCACGTCACCTCATACTTCAGTTTCTCATCAAATCTTGACCAATCAAATGCTCTCTAGTATCTGACATGCCCCACCCCTTCAAGATGCTTCTCATTTGCTTTTCATTTGATGCGCTTGAGCTCAACCACTCTCATTGGCAGAGCTGTGATAAAACAAAACGCTATTGGCTGTTTTTAAAAAAGCAGAGGAGCTACTCTATGTCCCACCCTCCCTTTGTTTTTCAGTTGAGATAACTGAACTTCAACCCTGAAAACTGGACTGACGCAGTTTCAATTTACTAGAACTTCTATGTTAAGCTGCTTTGACACAATCTACATTGTAAAAGCGCTATAGAAATAAAAGATGAATAACGTCAAACCTCGAATAAAAAATGCACATTTCAAAGCACTTCACAGGACCTTTATAACAGGGAAAATGCATATTATTAATAGAGAAATAAAGTTCTGGAAGGATATAAACCTATTGACCTTATTCTTCACATAAGAATACTGGAAAATTATTGGCTCGAGACTTCCGATTTTATTAACTTTCATTGATTTTTAGCCATAAAAAACAGCTCTTTATGCTGCTTAATGTTGCTAACTGGTATTTTGTAATTATCTAAAAAAAAAATTATGTATAGTCATAAACACATTTGTTTGTAGAGCAAGTAATTTGGCCATTTCTGCCAAGTAATTTCTCAGAAACCGTAGAAAAGAGCATTACAGAACAAGGTCAATAATAGGTGACCCTCAAAATAACGAGGAACCTTTAAAATACATAATTGGGCACTTTGTATACAAAGCTTGAATCAAACTCTGCCAGTAACTACATCAAATAATTGCATTTCATCTTTGTGTACTTTAATCTGTCCTGTTCCAGAGGCAGACAATCGAGCTCATTCCGATAACCAAAGTCAACTACACATGGAAAGGAAACCCCTATGTTTATTATGTGTATGGAAATGAGTTTGAAGTGAATGCTGACGACTATCCTGCCACCTGCTGCTGCACTGTGATGTAATGACAGATAAACCTGACCTGAGGTACAGCAGAAGTACAGTTATGGAGAAGCACGTGTCTCTTCTTTTCCCAGGATAAACAGCATTGTTTATGCAGCTAAACCTTTGACCATATAGATATATGTAACACTTTGTATGGTATCTAACTCAATATGACCAAATGTCAATTACTAAAACTTTCTCAGATTAATAATGAAGTTCTTACAATATGTGACTGTTATGTATAATCTGCAATATGAATGTATGAATAAACATGATATAATGAGATTGAGATCGAGTTTGGGGTGTAGCCACACTTTTCAATGACACTTTTCAATGTTTTAAATTAAGGCTGTGCAATATCACAATATGGGGCGTGACGGTGGCGCAGTGGGTAGCACGATCGCCTCACAGCAAGAAGGTCGCTGGTTCGAGCCTCGGCTGGATCAGTTGACATTTCTGTGTGGAGTTTGCATGTTCTCCCAGTGTTGGTGTGGGTTTCCTCTGGGTGCTCCGGTTTCTCCCACAAGTCCAAAGACATGCGCTATAGGTGAGTGGGTAAGCTAAATTGTCCTTAGTGTATGTGTGTGAATGTGAGTGTATGGGTGTTTCCCAGTGATGGGTTGCAGCTGGAAGGGCATCTGCTGCATAAAACACATGCTGGATAAGTTGGCGGTTCATTCCGTTGTGGCAACCCCAGATTAATAAAGGGACTAAGCTGAAAAGAAAATGAATGAATGAATGAATAACTCGGGATGGCCAAAGCGCCATGGTATTATATGTCAGGCATACTGCCCACAGCACACACATCAGCACTGACTGTTTATCCATACTTGACCAATCAGATGGGGCCTTACTATCTTTATACCTGCCTACTCAGTATGTGTTGTTCTGCTAGAAATGCAGCAAGAAGGTGAACCTAAAGCTGAAAATAAACATTAACGACAGGAGTCAGGACAAGAGAGGAAATTAAAAACAGCCAATAAGAGTCAGAATATCTGCCCAAATTTTCATTCAATCATAGTGTCTCAAGGTTTGAACTTGGACTATTTTTTAGATCAGAAACATTTATTAGATTAGAAAAATATGCATTATTACCTGTTTATTTTAGTGTGGTCATTACATAAATCATTTGTAAAAGCTAATAAAAAAAAGCTTTTCTCTAGGAAAATGTTATATCACAAGAAATATCGCTATCACAATATTCAACAGCAATATTGTATATTTTCCCAGTGTCGTGCAGCCCTAATGAGCAGTTCTATTTTATTAAGTGTAAAAAATATGACTGCATGCTTGTACTGATTTTCTAGTATTTTCTAATCTAATAGACGTTCAGCTAAAATGTGGTCTGTGTAATTAATCGAATAAACATCTATCAATAGTCCAAAAATAGACTAGTCGTCAAATAGACAGATTAGACAGACTTCACGTGTAGTCGTTTATTTCTGTCTATTTGATGACTTGTCAATGTTTAGATGTCTAGATGTCTTTTAAACAGTAAAGAATGTTTGCTGGGTAAGTACTCATTTAACATCTGATAAGATATCTGTAATCTGTCTTTTCTTCATCAGCATTCAGCTTTCCAACAAACCTGCTTTTATCATTAAATCATGGCTAAGAGTCTAATTAAAAACAGCAGTGAGTTCCTCTTTATCTATAGGACCCAGACGCCTCAATGGTAGCCAGCTTTAATGGCTTCTCTCATAAACCTCAGCAAAACACTTTTCTGTCTCATTTACAGGACGGAAATAACGTTCAACAGACTCATTATTCAAAGTAACAGGAGATCTATAATCAGATATACAGTAGTCCATTAAGACCACATCAGTGAACATCCAAATACAGTAGATAAACCTAAATCAAAAGTATGATTATGCCCGTGGGTTGCTTGATCACATAAAAACGAAGTTATGTGGAAAAATAACTGCTTTAGTGATGGGTTTGATGTGTTTCACCTTGTTTTAAACGAGCAGTAGTTTTTCATTTTATTACAAAACCTGGTCTTGAGGTTACAAAGTTGTAACAGTAAATTCCACCCCATTTCTAAACTTCCATTTTACCTACAGTTTTAAAGAAGGTCTTTCCTGACTCAAATTATCCCTTTATTATCAGAGTATGATCTTATAGAAAATTTCCAATCTGGTTTCAGGCTTGGTCCTGAGACCGTCTTGCTCAAAAGTGTTGAATAATTCATTATAAGCAGTTAATTATAGGATGGCTATAGTTCTGATTATGTTAGATCTCAGTGCCTTTTTCTTGTGTGTGTGTGTGTGCGTGTGTTTTTCCTTTTTTGGAAGATACATTTGCGTAAAAATGGTCTTTTTATTTTTTCTTTAGATGAAAAAGCTTACATTTTACCGAATGCTCAAACCTCTTAAGAAATTCATAAACACTATTTTGCTTAAAATGGATAAATTACACTTTTACAATATGATCTTACTAAAACCAGACTAGAACTGATGCTGTGCCTGATTAAAAAACCGATTACTTTCATGTGGTGTTGGCTCTATACTGTTTAATGGAAGATCCTGTGTTAAAAAACCTCAATGGAAAGCCTGTGGTTAGGGTCACAAATACCTGATTGGTGATCTTGAACAAAAAAATTTCCATGTAAAGTGACCACAAACCGTAGTTGAAAAAAAGGAAGAGAAACAACTACCTGTTCTATTTTATAAAAAAAATAATGATATAATATAGAAAGTAATGAAAAATGGAAGACACAGAAGTCCAAAGTGACTTCTGGAATATATGTATAAAAAATTCTGACCTAATTAATTGAGATACTGTAAGGGGCAGTCGTGGCCTGGTGGTTAGAGTGTTGGACTCGTGAT
>CAIGQV010017835.1:26545457-26561040 GCA_903798115.1 Danio jaintianensis | reverse complement strand
TGTACCTTTTGAAAAGGTACCACCCCAGTGACAGCTCGCGTACCTTTATTTCTGAGAGTGTATAAACTGTGGTGTTTTGTGAATGTCACCGATGTGTTTCTATTATAACAGGTGAATATCTTCCTCCTCCAATGTCATCGGTGCCAATGCCTGTGCCCGCTCATTCCAGCCATCCAGAGTGGCAGTATGTTTTTTTCCATATAGATTAAAGGGATAGTTCATCCAAAAACCTAAATTATTCATCATTTACTCACCAAACTTGTACCAGTTCCCTTTATGTTGAATACAGAAAATTATATTTTGAATACGGATGATGGTACCTTTTTCTTACAGTGCTGTCAGTGTACCAAGTAACAATCTTCAAAATATCCTATTTTGTGTTCAAAAGAAGACAAGTCATTCCAAACCTGTTTAAGTTTTGATGGTGAATAAATGAACCTTTATATTTTTGGGTGAACAACCTCTACAAGTCATCTTTATTTACATCTAACTTTACACAATCCAGATTAACAAACAGAAAAGCAACAGTTTTATTTTTTGTCAAATTAACTGAAAATGAAACAAATTAAGCTGTATTTTACTGTAAATAGGTTTTACAGAAGTTAACAGTAGGGATGCACCGAAATGAAAATTCTTGGCCGAAACAGAAAACTGAAAAAGAGGAAAGCAAGGCCAAAAACCGAAAGAAATTATGCCAGTTATGGCTATGACCGTGTACTAACCCTACTATAATCAAGGCATTGCAATTGCATAAATTGATATTAAAGTTTCAAAGAATAAATCAATTACAAATAAAACAAAAATATTTATTTAGCACATTGCAACAATGGGTTATCACTTCTGGGGATGGGGACTTCAGACAGACAAATCTAGCTGGTGATTGAGCTTGTTGTCTGCCTGACATTTGAGAAAGATTTGAGAGTGTATTTAAATATAGGGCCAATGCATAAATAACATTTTCTAAGGGTAAACTTAAGGAATTTAAGGCTGCCATTAAGTATTTCTCTTTAATGGTCCAAGTGTTCTCTTAACTGTTGCTACAAAGTCCTTATTAAACATTTCCCCTTAATAAATTTAAAGTCACCATGAACAGGAGGCTGCGACCATTTTATTTTGTATTGTGATGCAGTTCCTACACTCAAAAAAAAATTTCCCTACTTGTTCAAACGAATTAATTAAAATGAAGTGAATCAACACAATTTTTTTGTGGGACAGCTTAATTGTTTTGTGTTCAATCCACTTAAATTTGTAAAAACAATTCAGTTAACTTAACCAATTTGTGTTGGGACAACATGAAGGAATTGTGTGAAACCCAGCATTTTTTTACAGTGTAGAGAAACGGAATATTAAATTAAATGAGAAAACAATGGCCATGGCTTAGAGTTTAGATTCTCTGCCCGAGCCCGAGCCCAGACCTGACCCGACCTGCAGGCTGGGTCTGGCCGATATTTCCTGCCACTATCTTCGGGCTGGGCCGGGCCAGGCCAAGGTTGTGTGTTTTTTTTTTTTAGTCATTACTTAATTAGCCTAATTGCGTGGAGAGCTATACACATCTATAATGAAAGCATTCGATTACTTTCCTAATGTTTGTGCTAATTTAAGACAAAATTTAGTCTATTTGTCTGTTTAAAAACACACCCAAATCCCAAAGTGTCATCTTTTGATCATTTTCAAATCGTGTGTACAGAAGCTGTATATATTTTAGCTGCTGTGACATGAGCACATCGAGCACTGCCGTGAACGCTCACGCCCCCATGCATCATAAAGAAATTAAAGCGATTAACTTCTGAGAAACTATCGGTCCTGTCAGATGTGGCACGCACTCTTATTCCCATATAGCAGAGAGTGGCTGTGTGGAACTCCACCGTGCACGATTCAGGGAGCAGAAATTTGTAAACGCGCGACCATGTAGAGACAGAAATGAAATGCTGTTGTGTAAATAAGATATTACATACGGCTATTTAGCTTGTTTATTAAAAGAAGTTGTGATCTGGCGCTATATAGAAAATACAATTAACTTGACTTCAAGGGGGGTGGGGAAAACTGTTGGGAGGGTGGGGCGCCACCCTAATATAATGATAGGGGAAACACTGGTTATGATCTGTTTACGTAACTATAGCAACCGCTGCACCCATTGCCATATGCCAGAAACTACAGTGAAACGCTTAGAAAAGGCACTTAGGTAAGGGTGAGAGTTAAGAAGTTTGTGGCAATGCTCTTAATAAAATCCCTTACCTCAGGGATTTTTTCCACCCTTAAGTTAAATTACTTAAGGACTTTCATGCAACCGGGCACTGATCTCTGTCTCCTGCGCTGTGCGGGGCTCCCTCTCTGTCTCTCTGCATCCATCGCGGTCTGGATCAGTCGCGATGAAGTGCAGAGGATAAGAATAAATGGAATAGACACACTGCAGACATGCTGCTTCAGACAGATTGTTGCTAGATCTGATATGGTTGCGGCTGGAAGTTAACGAAAAAGATTTATACTATTTATAAAATTTCCCATTAATTGTATTTTATTAATGTCTACCCCCACCCCAACCCTAAACCCAACCATCACAGTAATGTAAAAACATTAGTTGTACCGAGTATTATTTATGTTATCTATTAAATTACCCAATAAATTGCATTTTTTAATGTCTACCCCTACCCTAACCATCACAGTACTGTAAAAATATGAATTATTGTTATACAGTGTCATAAAAAATGCTGCTATATTGATGTGCATATCGCACTTCCGGCCGGCCGTGTATCCTATCTAGTTTCTGTTTGCGTCCTCACAACATACTGTTTTGGCCATGTTGTTTCATGTCGGTGGGCCGAATATTCGGTGCATCCCTAGTTAACAATGTCATTATTTACCTCAAGTTTGTTCCAATTGTGTTCTCATATGATCATTCAATTATTGAATTCACAGGAATGAATTAGTATTATAGATTAAAAAAGCAGACGGTGTTTTGATGCCTTTGATTCTCAAACTCCATTGTCATATAATGAACTATTCAACATGCATTTCAACAGTATATTCATTTTCTTTTGTTAGCAACAATATTCCCTCCATCTCAGAGCGAAGAGCGCATGAAGCTTTTTCAGAGTATGTCTCCAGCAAGTGCTGCTACAGTTCTGCCCCGGTCAGAGAGGGAGATATAACCAACATGGAGTCCTTTAACACCTACAGGGTTAGACACAAATTGTTTTCATTCTGATTTGAACATCTGAAGTCTAAACGTGAGAAAATTCGATAATACACAATATTGTGATAATGAACATGCATGATATTGTTATTGTGGGCATTTGAAATACTGTGAATAATTGTTAATTATTTAAACCTTTCGAATGGATATTATTCAGATTGTTGTATTATCACTGCATCAAATGCTTAAAAGACTTAATAGACTATATATTATTAGTTAATCATAATAATTTTCTCATGGTAATCTGGTCTACGACGTGCCTGAGATATTGAAAATGAATCCCAGTAAAGCAAAAAGTCATACATTCTTCATTCTGTTTTTTCTAAAATCGTAACTATTTTACAAGTATTTGACTTTTTTTTGAGATGTTGAAAATGTTCTGATACTTTATAGACTCAAAAAATGACTTTTGCTGCTTGTTCAAGCTACTTATTTAAAATGAATAGAAACAACACAATTCTTAGGTTTTTGGGGGTGTTGTGAATTTCTAAGACGAGACAAAACCAGGGAGGCTTTCGGGTATCTTCAAAACAGAATTCTTTAATAAGAACTCGGCATAGCTGTGGCGTTCATCGAAAGATCTCTCATCTAGTTTAACTATGCACTCAAATATATACATTCTTACAGCCAGTGATACATAATAGGAGGGGACAAACCTCAACAAAGCATGCAAATGAAGTGTTGTTGTCAGCGGGGTAAATTGCATCTCCAGCCCCGATCTCATCAGCATATAAGTAAATGTAAAAATGTGCAAATTAAGTACTGAAGCCAGAACCCGTCCTGCCACTTGACCAAAATGAAAGTGTTAACTAGCCATTTGTTAGACAATAGACACAACTGACAATTTGCATTACTTTGGAGACAGGTTCAGGTATTTTACATATAGGCTCCCTCAGAATGCATTTTACAATGTAATTTATATATTTAAAGAAATTTGTAATCTTTCAGTGGCAACTTAATTGTTTTATGTTCAATCCACTTAAATTTGTAAAAACAATTAAGGTAACTTAATCGATTTATGTTGGGACAACATGAAGGAAATGTGTGGAACCCAGCAAATGTTTACAGTGTAGGCATGTTGTTTGTTAACACATTACATTAAGGCTCCATTTGTTAACACTAGTTAATTAAAAATGACAAATGATGACATTTTCAAAACTGCTTGTAAATCATTTATTCATTTTAGGGGATTTTAGGCCCAGTCCCAATTCTATTTTTGTACCCCTACCCCTTCCCCTTGGCCCTTGAAACAGAGTGTGAAGGGGAAGGGCTTCAAAATTTACCCCTAAGAAATGGGACAGCACTACAACACCTGCACACGTCATTCATTCATTCATTTTCTTTTCGGCTTAGTCCCTTTATTAATCTGGGGTCGCCACAGCGGAATGAACCGCCAACTTATCCAGCATGTGTTTTACGCAGCGGATGCCCTTCCAGCTGCAACCCATCACTGGGAAACATCCATACACACTTATTCACACTGACAATTTAGCTTACCCAATTCACCTATACCGCATGTCTTTGGACTTGTGGGGGAAACCGGAGCACCCGGAGAAAACCCACGCAAACACGGGGAGAACATGCAGACTCCACACAGAAATGCCAACTGACCCAGCCGAGGCTCGAACCAGCAACCTTCTTGCTGTGAGGCGATTGTGCTACCCACTGTGCCACCGTGACGCCCCACCTGCACATGTCATCCTACAATTTTCTTTTTAATTTATAATAGTAAGTTTTGAATTAAGTTTTGGAGAGACAGGATTAAAGTTATCCTGTTATATATAAAGTATATATATATATCTTAAAGCTTATCTATCTTAAATATAAAATAAATACATGATCAAAATCATGGTAAAAATGTAAACCTGCATATTTTAAAACAATGTTATGATGTATTCTGTACAGTGGAGTTTATTCTGTGAAGCACAACACATTTATTTCAAATCCAAGGAGAGGTTGACAAAATGCTGCGGAACGAAATGAGGCAAGCCGCGGTAAACAACTGTCATTTTTAATGGCCCCATCTGTAGGTCATCGCGATTTCTTACTTCATATTGAATCGATGATCGCGACTGCTGTAGTTATTCCAGTTGCGTTATTTTTCCGTATTTATCTTCAGGAAATCACTGAGGGCAACGATATCATGTTATCGTAACGAGATAATGTGGCAATAAGCTCGTAACTGTACTGTGCATTTACACCGTGGCCATATTCATCTATGTAAACACACGAAAATAAAATTAACATTATACCAGACACTGTAAAAAGATCATTCCCAGCCACTAGACTTTTCTGTCAGGGTATTCAAGTGTCAGATGTGAAAGGCCCAATCCCAATTCTACCCCTTAGCCCTTCCCCTTCCAGTTTTTTTTTAAAACACGAACGCCGTCATGAATGTATTAAAACATATGCTTGTTTGTTGTAAAAATTCGTAATGAAAAAAAATACTAATTTGTGCATCTCCTGACTTCCGTGCGCAGCCATGCTGCCGTTGTAGATGGTGTATTCTGGGAAATTTTGCCTACCCCTTAGCCCTATGCCTTCAAGCTAAAGAGAATTGGGAAGGGGAAGGGCTAAGGGGTAGAATTGGGATTGGGCCTTAATTTCTTAGTTAATATAATAAAGTTCAGTTGTATTTTTTTGCGCTAGCATTAACCTAAAAACCTCAGAGTTTACAAATGTACAAATGTAATTTTACTCCAAATTACAAATGTAGCTAATTCTCACTGCTGGTGTTGGTTAATGCATTACTAAAGGAGCCCTTACTGTAAACCATTACTATACTTTTTTGTATATATATTTTTTGTAATTTAATTTGTTTGAAAAAATGTTTACTCTATAAACTTTTATACACAAAGTAATACACAAAAGTTATTTTTCTTATTACAGTATGCCTGTTAAAGTAGCCCTGTTTTGCAGCTTATGTCAATATCATCATAAAACCAAATATCATGATAAAAGCTTCAGCAAGAAAATATTAACATAATGGATAACGACATATGGCTACTGAAGTCTGTCTTTTATTGCTGTTGTTTTTTTGTTTCTCAGTATCAATTGGAGACGTTCACAGAATCCAGATCTACTAAATGGAGTCAGAAGCCTTACACAGGTACCAAAAGTCACTAAAGAGGTGCTCGCTCTGGCTTTTGCTTAGGATTAGAGATTTAAATAAACAGCCAACATCAAGTATTAATGATATCTCAAATTTTGTAGGTTATCAAAGGAAGCTGTGCTATTAATTTGTGCTATTACTCTTTAAATTTTACCACACATTAGCATGACTTATTGTTATTCAATAATATGCATATTTTTAAATAATTTATGTACAATACAATTTATAAAGTAATATTTTTTGCCTTTTGGTAGATACATTATACGAAAGACCAAGTGTTTACCAAACAAGTGATTCTAATTGGATTTGATTGTAAACCTTAAAGAAAAGTAAAGTTATTTTTTATTTTATGTGTTAGGTTTTTGGCTCAGACTCTCTGCATAAATACACAGATTTCGTTTACAAAATTCTGCACAGAAAAAGCAAAAAGTTTAGCAGATTCTGTCTGTCCCAACTTATTAGCACTGAGAACTGCTTTTCAACAACATCATTGGCCAAGTGATCACTCATAACTCCCTACACTGAACTTTAAAGCATTCAGAATGCATTAGCAACATGTTTAAACTGTGTCTCAGGGCAGCGTGTGGATGCCGGTGTTCAGCGTCCTCCAGGACCATGGGAGATCGCACCTCAACCTCCATCCTACTTTATTACACACAAGGAGAACATCCGAGTGCCGTTCACTTCCTCAGTCAAGGTTTGATCACTCACGGTCCACATAAACAGAAAATACAAACAACAGTGTGCAGAAATTACTGCTTTAATTATGAAGCTTTTTAACGCTTGTGCATCTTTAAGTTTGTGTGATCATTTTGGCCGTGTTAATTTAAACAGCAAACATTTTGGAAAAATTGTGAATTTCACACAATTAAAGTACAAAAAAAAAAAAGTTTGAGTTAGACTCGGGACATTTAGAACCACCAATCAGCTGGTGTGTGGTGTGCGGTCTGGCGCAATATGGCTGCCGTCGCATCATCCAGGTGGATGCTGCACACTGGTGGTGGATAAGGAGATCCCCCCCAATGTGTAAAGCGCTTTGAGTGTCCAGAAAAGCGCTATATAAATGTAAGGAATTATTATTATTATTATTATTAATTGAATAAACTAAATTGGCCATAGTGTATGTGAGTGAATGAGTGTGTATGGGTGTTTCCCAGTACTGGGTTGCACCTGGAAGGGCATCCGCTGTGTAAAACATATGCTGGATAAGTTGGCGGTTCATTCCGCTGTGGCGACCCCTGATGAATAAAGGGACTAAGCCGAAGGAAAATTACTGAATGAATGTATATATATATATATATATACACAATATATCAAATCAAACAAGTCAAATCAACATTAATTTGAATGCGATTTTATTATATATAAATAATATATTGACTTGTCCAAGACAGTAATAAAATAAATGAATAAATAAATAAATAGATATCTGCTCAGCCTTTAGGTTATGGAAAAATAATGTTGTTGTTTTTTTGTATATTTGGGGAGGGGGATTTTGGTTGTTATAATGATGGCTGATGCTGGTAAAGAAATCTGAGTCAGTGTATAGAAATATATCAAAATATCATGTTTATGTTGTATTTTTGACATGGACATATGGAGCAGTGTGTAATTTTTTTAAAAACCATTAAACTGTCAGAAGATCTCAAGAAAAGTCTTAATAAGAAGCTCTTTTACACTGTCAATTTACAGTGAAGTAAATATATCTCTTGTATTCTAGATATGTGAATCGTGCAATGGAATGGGGAAAAAACCCTGTTCTGCCTGCACTGGAACAGGAAGCGTAAGTGACCAAACCAGGCTATTTTATTATTCATTATTTTTGGAGTACACAATAATAGTCTGTTATATAATGATATATGCAACTTGAGATGCTGCTATGTGTGTCTTTCTGCAGAAAGTGTGCTATGCGTGTAACGGTTCAGGTCAAAGTTCTGATAACCAGCCCTGCAGTACATGTACCTACAGTGGACATGTAAAGTAAGTCTCTTTCTTGTCTTGACAATGTTATTTTACTGTTGCAGTTTTAAATGCATCCATTAGGTGGATTCCAAAATTTCCTTAAGTGTTTATGCTGTTTATGTCTGACTATTTTCAGATGCAGTTCATGTAAAGGCAGCGGCTTCCTCAAGTGTGAGGCCTGTGATGGAAAAGGAAAGCTGGTCCTCTTCATCAACCTCAAAGTCAAATGGTAAGATCATCATATATGATCATTTATAACTAATAATAATACATTTTGGCCGCAAGGTGGCTCAGTGGTTAGCACTCTTGCCTCACAGCAAGAAGGTCGCTGGTTCGAGTCCCGGCTGGGCCAGTTGGCATTTCTGTGTGGAGTTTGCATGTTCTCCCCGTGTTGGCGTGGGTTTCCTCCGGGTGCTCCGGTTTCCCCGACAGTCCAAAGACATGTGGTATAGCTTAATTGGATGTACTAAACTGACCATAGTGTATGACTGTGAGTGTGTGTGGGTGTTTCCCAGTACTGGGTTGCAGCTGGAAGGCATCTGCTGCGTAAAACATATGCTGGATAAGTTGGCGGTTCATTCCGCTTTTGTGACCCCTGATAAATAAGGGACTAAGCCGAAGGAAAATGAATGAATGATACAATTTTTGTATTATGAATGAATAATAATACATGAATGAAAAATAAATTTTTATTTATGATGTGCTTTAATTATTTCCCAGTGATGGGTTGCAGCTGGAAGGGCATCCGCTGCGTAAAACATATGCTGGATAAGTTGGCGGTTCATCCCGCTGTGGCGACCCCAGATTAATAAAGGGACTAAGCCGAAAAGAAAATGAATGAATGAATGAATGTGCTTTAATTAAACTCAAAGCGCTAGAACGTATATAAACAAAATAAGAATGCAACCAAAGCAAACCAAAATGACTAACTTACAATTTATTCAAATAAAATAAATAAATAAATAAATAAATAAATAAATAAAACAACTAATAACGTCACAAATCTGTATGTTCTGTACTACTTTTTGCACCCTTTCAGGAACACTGAGAAAGATGATTACATAGCGGATGATTCAAGTGGTCTGAGGTCAGAGAAACTGAGGACGGTTACAGGACAAGAGCTTTTCAGAGATGCCCAGATAATGGTAGGTGCCACTAAAACCTGTTTCTCCCACAGTATAAAATAAATCAATCCAAATTTGAACTCCTTATTTCACATTTATGACTTTTCTTTTTTACACAAATCAAAGGGGAAAAATCATAATTGTGAGATTTATACTCAAAACTCCAAACTGCCATCAAACCGATGAATATGTCCTGTGTATTTTGTCTGTAAGCAATTTCTGAAATACTAAGGCCAGCCCATCTGGAACCAACAACGATGCCATGTTCAAAGACTCCTAAAGTCTCATGAATAAAGAGCAAAATTTGCTATGTTTATTTTGCTTGTGCACATTGTTGGTCTTAAAACGAACACATAATCCATGCAAATTAATCTACTGGATTAAACACCTTTATTTTGGTTAATCAAATCAGATCATTTGCTTCCACTTTGGAATGGCAGACCTTCTCTGATGATGTCAGTTTGACAGCTTGGGCGAAATATGTTTAGCCACGCCCCTCCAACTGTTAGTTTGCAGCAAGTCAAAAATCAAAGGAGGAACAAAGGAGGAAATTTAACTCCAACCCCTACTCAATATTCAGCCAGAGCTGGAAATACATCATCATACTGAAATAAAAGTCTGCAACAACTTCTGGTTCACATGGAATTAAAGTCACCTTTTGTTCTCCATTCTGTCACGTTTAGACGCCTAAATGCATTGAGTTGTTGTCATGATTGGACATTTGCAGGTAATAAAGTGGCCAATGAATGTAAAAACTCAATTCTGAAAAGAAAAGTCTGAGTTGTGAGAGAAGCTGCGATTGGTTTTGCCATTTGTGATGGAAACAAGCTTCAGTAAAGAATAGATTTGCACGGACAGAAAGTATAATATAGATGCTGAGGATGATACACATGGCTCTATGGTTGTATGTTTCCTGCAGGTCTATCCAGTTGTGGGTTTCCCTGATGCTGCTGTTGCACAAGCGTCTGAACGTTTAATAAGAGACCATCAGGTGAAATACACCAAGAATTCACACATATTACAACAGGTACCTACTGTATTTTATTCACAATTTTAATTTACATGTACATTTTCCAGCTATAATTATTTTAAATATAATTATTAGTCGGCGTCACGGTGGTGCAGTGGGTAGCACGTTCGCCTCACAGCAAGAAGGTCGCTGGTTCGAGCCTCGGCTGGGTCAGTTGGCGTTTCTGTGTGGAGTTTGCATGTTCTCCCTGTGTTCGCGTGGGTTTCCTCCGGGTGCTCCGGTTTCCCCGACAGTCCAAAGACATGCGGTATAGGTGAATTGGGTAGGCTAAATTGTCCGTAGTGTGTGTGTGTGTGTGTGTGAATGAGTGTGTATGGATGTTTCCCAGTGATGGGTTGCAGCTGGAAGGGCATCCGCTGTGTAAAAACATATGCTGGATAAGTTGGCGGTTCATTCCGCTGTGGCGACCCCAGATTAATAAAGGGACTAAGCCGAAAAGAAAATGAATGAATGAATGAATTATTAGTCTATGACATGATCATTTTTACATACACTGATTTTTTTTTTAACCTCTTAAAGTCAAGAGCCATTTTGGGGTTTCTGCCTGAATTTTGCCTATACCCAAATTTAAAAGCTTCCCAAATCCACATGCAGAGGTGTAAATGCAAAAGTTTGGTATCATTTTAAAGAAAACCCTTTGAATTTTCATAAAACACTGTTGAAAGTGATTAAAATAATTGTATAACATATATGTGTTATAATAAACCCCTCCAAAAAAGAGGCGCTTTTTTTTATAAACTCAAATTTGAAAGTGTACCTTTTAGGTTCTGTGTGGTCCAGGTTGCTGTAATTAATTTTGGTGGTTCCAGCACATGTCAGTAATCATAGGGGAAAAAAGAAAGTTTCTATCATAATCTATGCAAAAGTTATTCTATTCCAACTGATGAGAGGTGTAATAATATTTTGTATGTATTTCCACCTACCAAATTTTGAAAGCCTTCCATATCCAAATGCAGTGGGATAAATGAAAATGTCTGTGTTATTGGACAGAAAACCCTATTATTTACATAAGAAACTGCTGAAAGTAATAAATAATATTGTGTATGTTCAATTCTGAGATTCTTGATAAATCTGGCTATTAATATTTCTTCTTCCAGAGGCAGACAATCGAGCTCATTACCATAACCAAAGTCAACTACACATGGAAAGGAAACCCCTATGTTTATTATGTGTATGGAAATGAGCTGAAAGTGACCGCTGAAGACTATCCTGCCACCTGCTGCTGCTCTGTCATGTAACTTATTATGTGTTGTAAATCCAACATTTATTACATCTGACACACAAAACAAATCTAAAATATTAGAGACAACTGTTTTTTTTTGCATTTTAAAACCAGAACACACAAATACTGTTTTGTATATTGTGGACTTTTTGTACTATTTTAAAAGCGATCTTATTGTAAGTCAAACTTTTTAAATGCTAGTTTGCTTGTGCTTGTTTTCCACAAATCGCAGCAATGTAGCCTGCAGTAAATGATTTTTCATTCATTCATTTTCTTTTGGGCTTAGTCCCTTTATTAATCTGGGGTCGCCACAGCAGAATGAACCGCCAACTTATCCAGCATATGTTTTATGCAGCGGATGCCCTTCCAGCTGCAACCCATCACTGGGAAACATCCATACACACTCATACACTACGGACAATTTAGCCTACCCAATTCACCTATACCACATGTCTTTGGACTGTGGGGGAAACCGGAGCACCTGGAGGAAACCCACACCAACACGGGGAGAACATGTAAACTCCACACAGAACCGCCAACTGACCCAGCCGGGGCTCGAACCAGCGACCTTCTTGCTGTGAGGCGAACTTGCTACCCACTGTGCCACCGTGCAGCCCAGTAAATGATTATTTAAATAAAAAGTGTTTGATCTTTTCAATTTGCATTTATTTTGAGGGGAATAAAATCACTGAAAACAGAAATTGTTGGTGTCTAAATTAGGCATGGGCCAGTATAAGATTCTGACAGTGTGATAACGTTGGATAAAAATGTCACGGTTTCAACATTTCACGGTATTGTGATTACTGCTCTAAAATATATTCTTTTTAAATGTCTGGGTAAAAAAAAATGTCCCTTTAAAACACAATATGATTTATTTTAAGAAACATTTAAAATATTTTGGAGCAGTAAACTAAATAATTCAAATGAATTATTGACTTCTGCTGTCTTCATTTATTTCAAAAACAGATTTCAAAAACTGCATATTTGGATATCTTTTCTGCTGCAGATACTGTCGTCCTAAAAGAAAAGGATATAAAAAATCGTACATATACCTTAGGAGTGGTAATGCCGAAAAATTTGACGGTTTTAAAACCTTAAATTTTCCAAACCGCGGTATACCTTGAAAACGGTAATCGTCCCTAGTCTAAATATGGAGGTCATTTTGTACAGTTTGATAAAGTTGATCTTTGAACCAATATATGGAAGATAACTTGCTTACGTCAGTTGAATCAACGTTGTGCCTTTAAAAATTCATAAATGCATAAATATGGTGAGAAAAATAATTAGATGATACATTCACAGTTTCAGTATTCACTGTTAGCCTTACAGCAAAAGTACACAGTTTAAAAATGTTTACTCTACCCTCAGACCCTCCAAGATGTAGAGAAGTCTGTTTCTTCAGAATAGATTTCTTATCAGTATAACAGCTTTGGACAGATTTTGTTTGTAAACTGTACTTATATATACCATATTCATATTACATTTTTATTACTGGTTATCACCTCAAATTTAATCACACAGTCATTTTTCAAAATAAGTTTCTGTAATTTATAACATTTAAAATGTAACACCAGCAATAGAGTATATTTGTTTGTCTCTCAATCACATTGCGTTATATGATTTGCCACCACAGTAAAAACAAAGCACTTATATCAAAGAAAGCATGTGCATCATCTTAAGCTGACATATTACTGAGAGATATAGATTTATTTATAGATTATTATGCACGGATATGCAAGTTTATCTGAACCCCATGAACAAAACCAGGACAATTAGTATAATTAGCACTTCTTTTGTGTATTGCCGCTTCTTGTTGAATCACTGAATGCCTCCTCAATTGTAAAACACTTCTGCTAAATGATTAAATGACTAAATGTAAATGACGTTAAAGCAGAAACTCAGTTCACTCAAGTGTTGAGAGCCTGTCAAAATGCTTCATTTCAAATGTTATGTAATAACTGCATCAGTGATCCTCTATTCTGGCTGCAAAAGACAACTTACAATAAGCTCAAAGACTAGCATGCAGACTTTGCTTTCTGAGCTGTAGATGTAAAAAATGTCTCTTCAGTATTTTTGCTGATGACTCCCATGTCTGACACTGCTCAGAGAAGTTTCCTGCGTTCATGCATTTCTTCATTTAACATTTCACACCAGTTGTTGGAGCGAGACATATTTTAATATGCAGTGTTATTGAAACCAATTCTGGTAGTAACGCCAGATGTTATATTATATTATATTAGTCCTTTATTTGATGATGGTCTGATGGGGTTTGCTGTGTCCTGACTGTGTTTGTCTTTATGTACAGTAGTACAGTAGTTTGGTAGTTGACAGAGACTAACCCTCTGATGTCTTTTTACTTTTGTTAGACACAGACAGTATCAATCCCTCAAGTGTTACTAACATCTACTTGGATGCATAAGTGTGAAAGGTGCAGTAGGTGATTGTCTTCAGAAACATTTTTTGCTGTGCTGGTTGAAAGTCTCTTCACATTTCAATAGTAATGATTAAAGTAAATGATCTAAATGTATTTATATGTATTTTTATATTCTGGGTAAGGCTTAAGACTAAAAAATGTTCATCCTATTAAAATTTGTCGGGCCGATAATTCCCATAATTCTGATAAGTAGCCCAAACTGTCTGTCAGCAAATGTAGATTTGTACAACTGCGCACCCATTCATGTAGACAGATCCGCTGTTTGTTTACCATGCTACTTAAAATATTCGGTCTGAAATAGCATGCAAGTATGGCTTAGTAATAAGTGTAATTCCTACACGCGTCAGCCAAGCACTCATCTTTAAGGTGCGCGTTCGTGGTTTCAGGAGGCGTGGTTTTGGACGGCAGGGGAGGGACTGTGTTTTCAAAGCTATTATGCTAACGGTTAGCATTTTGGCAGATCAACTACCTCTAGGAAAAGGCTTGAAAACATTTATTGTAAAATATACAAATGATTAAATTAACAATTTTTATTTTTTAAATTATATTATATTATATTATATTATATTAATGATCTACATTGTCAGTTCTCACAGAATAATTCTCCATAGGCAACTAAACTAAACAAAGAAAAACAGCTGGATGCATCATTATTTTAATGATGATTATTACAATAAAGTAATCATATGAGTTTGTCTTAGTTTGGCATGTGTTGTTATATGGTTTGATTGCAACTCTTTCATATTGTATGTAATTTATACATAACTGTTCCTGTCAGTTAACATTCTTTGCAAAATCCTAACTTTCAGCTACTACGCCCCCCCCGCTGCTGGAATCAGCTTTCAGAAATGATCAGATGTGCTCCAACATTAGGCACATTCAAATCCAGACTTCAAACACATCTGTTTAGCTGTGCCTTTACTGAATGAGCACTGCGCTACGTCCGCACTATTATGTCTTTCTTTTCTTTTTCATTCTTTTATAACCTGTTTTAACACATTTTAATCTGTTTTTATATTATTTTTTATACGTCTCTTTTATTCCTGTTTATGTAAAGCACTTAGAATTGCCACTGTGTATGAAACGTGCTATATAAATAAACTTGCCTTGCCTTGCCTAATTTGCTGATTATCTCTACTGTTTCCCTTTTGCACTATTAAATTTATCCTTTGCCAATCTTAGAACAGTAACTTAGTTTAAAACAGTGTGAGCCTTTAACTAAACTAAGGATTGGCAACCCAAAAAGTGGTAATCTGTATCCCACTCTCTTTTTTTATGATTTATATACATGCAGACTGCAAGATAACCAATAGGCTTGATCTATGATCAGTAGGATTGTTCTTGTTAACACAGAGGAAGTGTTGAAGACTCAGTTGCTGCCGTGTGTGAATCTGAGAAAGCTGTTGTCATCTAATCTAATCAGCATGAAGCAATTTTATATCTTTTTATTAACCCTTTTCTCAGCTTTCAGTAAGCAAATTATGTTTCTTTGCCTCAGATTTTGTG
>CAIGQV010017835.1:26461049-26490457 GCA_903798115.1 Danio jaintianensis | reverse complement strand
GCACCTCTGAAATAAACCTAACTGAGCATTTAGATCCTTTTTCTAGAACCATTTCTGAATGTAGAGGACAGTACCAGCTGCAGAAGGAAATGTCTAAAGGAGCATGTTAGTTTTTAAAGGGCCCAACTTTAAAATAAAAAAAATAAAAAATTGTTTGAGACGATTTTTTGAATGCAGTGTTTCTTAAAACACTATGGTATTAAACACTATATACAGTGGGGAAAGTTTGGTGACAATAACCCAAAGCATTGAGGAGATATGGCCTCATGTTCAATTTTACGACACCTTCGAACAATTTGTTTGCGTGCAATTTCATAACCGTTTCACTAATCAACTTTCTTTTGATAACTTTTTGTCACAATGGTCTGAAGATGACCTGGTTCAATTTTGGTGACAATTGACTTTTTAAGTCAATTTAAAAAAGTACGTTTTACAAACTCTTAATTTTAGAAAAAAAACTACACCTTACGATTTTTGAAATTTGGTGTCAATTTGCATTGGCATAAGCCAATGAATCAAGGAAAAAAAAGAATTTTGAATTTGCCACCTATGGTTCAAAAGTTATTAGCATTTCAAAATTGCAACTTTGGACAAGTAGTGGCGCTAGAGAGTATGACTTACAGGGTCCAAATTTGGTCTGTTTGAAGAATTCAATGTCCTCTACTCATGTGCCAAATTTTATAACTTTCCTACGAATGGTTGATAGGGCTGCCATTCAAATCACGGCGTAATAATAAGAATAAGAAGAATAAGAATAAGAATAAGAAGAACCGGAACAAAAACAATAGGTGCCTTTGCACCTTCGGTGCTTGAACCCTAATAATAAAAACCAGAACAAAAACAATAGGTGCCTTCGCACCTTCGGTGCTTCGCCCCTAAATACATAAATAATAAAATAATAATGATAACAATAAAATATCTGAACAATGAGTTCTGTGTAATAACAATGGAATGACACTAGGAGAATGTACTGAACTACTGAATAATATTTAATACTTTATATAAAAGGCTTTTTTGGTGCTGGCAGCTTAAAGACGCCTCTCATATAGAGAATGAAGTCACATGCATTGCTCAGCTGTGAGTTTCTCACAGACTTCAACAGAGTGTGAAAATCTTGATGGTTCTGTGGGTCTCGTCTGTAAAATCTGAGCTTTATTTTGTATTTTCTATTGGACAGGAAAAGCATCTTAGCAACAAGTGTGTACAGATCCTAGTAAGTGTTATTGTTTCTAGCCTTGTTTAGTTTCACACAGTATCTGCCTTGATTGTTTACTACCGGCGTTTTCACGTGTTAAATCCGTGCTATTCACGCTTGCTATAGTGTTAGTTTCGTTTGTGTTATTATAATGGGGATAGAAGGCGTGTCCTGCTGAATTCAGACACGTGAATCAGGAAGTATTTAAGTGTGAATAGCACCGCGGCAGCGGTCGTGGCAGCCTGATCGCATGAAGACCGAAGAGAGTAAAGACCTGCAACTCTACCTGTGCGACTCCACCAAGCAGGGACACAGACAGGGCACTTGAGTATCGCACTTTGATTTGTATTTAGTTCTATCTAGCTCTTATCTGTGTATCTAGCCTTATTTCTTTTATTTATTTTCTCTCGCGTTATTCTTAGCATTAACCATGTGTTTTCAAATTCCTACTGTCAATAACAATCATAAATCATTTGGATCACGTCGTAGACGAAGCAACACTGCTAATGTGATTACTTTTCATACATCTGCATCCAGTGCACTTTCTATTCCCATAGGCTTATGGAACTGCCAATCTGCTGTCAACAAGGCAGACTTTATTCCGGCCATGGCTAAACACTCTGGTCTCTCTGTTTTAGCACTTACTGAAACCTGGATCAAACCAGAGGACAATGCCACGCCGGCTGCCCTCTCCAATAACTACACTTTCTCACACAGTTCCCGTACATCCGGTAGAGGTGGGGGAACCGGTCTTCTCATCCCAAACGAATGGAGGTTCAAACAACTTGCACCCTCATGTGACAACACCTCCTTTGAATCACATGTGGTAAATATTATTCATCCTGTTAGAATTACTTTTGTAGTCATCTACCGCCCCCCAGGTCAGCTTGGACAATTCTTGGAGGAGTTCGATGTCCTCATGTCTTCTTTTCCTGAAGATGGCACCCCTCTTGTGGTACTTGGAGACTTCAACATCCACCTTGAAAAATCAACAGCTGCTAACTTCAACAACCTGACCGCATCGTTTGACCTTAAGCGACTTGCCACGCCTGCAACCCACAAATCTGGTAACCAACTTGATCTCATCTACACACGCTACTGCTCCACTCACCACACTCGGGTAACCCCGCTGCATACATCTGATCACTTCCTTGACACTCTTGATCTCGACCTCACCACACCCGACACGACACCTCCTTCCTCGCTTGTAACCTTCCGACGCAACCTACGTACGCTCTCTCCACTCACCCTATCCTCTGCTGTCTCTTCTATGCTCCCCCACCTGACCAGCTCGGTCTACTAAACACTGACAGTGCCACTGACTCTCTACGCTCCACACTAACATCCTGCCTAGATGGTTTGTGTCCACTCGTCTCTCGAGCGGCTCGTGCTACCCCCTCTGCTCCGTGGCTATCTGATGTTCTCCGTGAACACAGATCCAGGCTCAGGTCTGCTGAGAGAAAGTGGCGCAAATCTAACAATCCTGCCGACCTCTCTCTCTATCAGTCTCTCCTCTCTTCTTTTTCTACTGACGTCTCAGCGGCCAAGACTCAGTTCTACCATACTCGGATTAACAACTCACCTGACTCTCGGACTCTCTTCAAAACCTTCTCTGCTCTCCTTTGTCCTCCTACCCCTCCTCCCTCCTCGGACTTGACGGCTGATGATTTTGCTTCTTTCTTTGTAAAGAAGACCACCACCATCAGCAGTCAGATCACTGCTCCGCCTCCAATGGACCACGCTCCGACTCCTAAGACCTCGCTCCCCTCTTTCTCTCCACTAACAGAGGACGACATTGCAAAGATCATTGCCTCCAACCACTCGACTACCTGCCCGCTGGATCCTATCCCCACCCATCTACTTTAGGCTATCTCTCCATCGGTCGTCCCTGCACTCACACACATCCTCAACTCATCTCTAAACTCTGGTACATTTCCTACAGCCTTTAAGATGGCTCGCATCACCCCGCTCCTAAAGAAACCCTCTCTTAATCCTGCACTTCTAAAAAACTACAGACCGGTATCTCTCTTGCCCTTCATTGGAAAAACTCTGGAGCGTGTCGTCTTTGACCAACTCTCATCCTTCCTCACTCAGAACAACCTCCTGGACAGCAAGCAGTCAGGCTTTAAGAGGGGCCACTTCACGGAAACCGCACTGCTCTCGGTTGTTGAAGACCTAAGACTGGCTAGGGCAGCCTCTAAGTCATCGTTCCTCATCCTACTGGATCTTTCAGCTGCTTTTGACACGGTTAACCATTGCATACTCCTTTCGACCCTCAAGACCTTGGGAATCTCTGATACGGCTTTCCAGTGGTTCCAGTCTTACCTCTCAGGTAGGTCCTTCAGGGTATCATGGAAAGGTGAAGTCTCGGAATCGCAACATCTCAAGACCGGCATCTCTCAGGGCTCAGTGCTCGGACCGCTGCTCTTCTCGATCTACATGACATCATTGGGATCCGTCATTCGAAAGCATGGCTTTTCCTATCACTGCTATGCGGACGACACGCAGCTTCACCTTGCGTTCCATCCTGATGATCAATCGGTTTCAGCACGCGTCTCGGCATGCCTGAGTGACATCTCGCTCTGGATGAGGAACAATCACCTACAGCTGAACCTAACGAAAACTGAACTTCTCGTCATCTCCGCCAACCCTAAGATCCGTCACAACCTCTCTGTTCAACTGGGATCATCGACCACTGCACCCTCCAGAACAGCCAAAAACTTGGGAGTAATAATCGATGACCAGCTAACCTTCACAGATCATATTGCCAACACTGCCAGGTCCTGCAGATTCCTTCTCTACAACATTAGGAAGATCAGACCTTTTCTCTCAGAGCATGCTGCACAAATCCTGGTACAAGCTCTGGTCCTGTCCAGGCTGGATTACTGCAATGCTTTACTCGCTGGACTCCCGGCCTGCACTATCAAACCTCTACAGATGATACAGAATGCGGCGGCAAGAGTGGTCTTCAAAGAACCGAAAAGAGCGCATATAACACCCCTCTTTGTCATGTTACATTGGCTCCCTATAGCCGCCCACATCGAATTCAAAGCTCTGCTCATATCCTACAAGACCACCACAGGTTTAGCACCCGCCTATCTTCACTCACTAATACAGACATATTTACCCTCCAGATCACTGCGCTCTGCTAACGAGCGTCGTCTCATGGTGCCGTCCCAAAAAGGTAAGAAATCACTGTCTCGCACTTTCTCTGAATCGGTCCCACGATGATGGAACGATCTGCCTCTTACAACACGTTTGGCAGACTCTGTGTCCATCTTTAAAAATCGCCTTAAAACTCATCTCTTCCATCTACACCTGACCCACTAAAAAAAAAAAAAAAAACCTTGACTGCACTTAGCTCGTATATTGTGTTTTACCTACTCAAGACTAGTCCGATTTCACTTATGTATGCTTTGTTTCCTCTTGTACTGATTGCTTCTTTTGTGAACCTCAATTGTAAGTCGCTTTGGATAAAAGCATCAGCTAAATGACTAAATGTAAATGTAAATGGATTCGAGTCAGGTGATTGGCTGGGCACTTTTACAGCTTGATTTTCTTTCTCTGAAAGCATTTGAGAGTTTCCTTGGCTGTGTTTTGGATCATTGTCTTGCTGAAATGTACACCCTGGTTTCATCTTCATCATCCTGATAATGTAGCTGTTGGACTGAAGAAGCTGATATTAATTTACACTGAGGAAGGGCAGAGGGTTGCTGAAGAACTACTGAGAGATTCAGCTGCTGTCTGGGTTTTCACTGCCTTTCTATATCTCCCTCAAATCAAATCAAATCACTTTTATTGTCACATCATCAGCAGCACGTGTGCTATGATGAGTGAAAGGCTTAGGTGCTGGCTCCAGACAGTACAAAATACAGATAGTAAATCTTTCTTCATGTGTTCAATACTTTTTCCCTGTGACATTTAATTTTATTACACATAACTTCATTTGTAAACTAATTAGTTTTGTTTTCTTTGCATGAATCAGACTTAATGCATTTATTAAAGTGTGCCTATGGGTTATAAAAGCTTCATATTTTGGTTATGGAACAACAACAAGCTAATATGTAAGGTCAAAAAACACTGGCACAGTATGTAACTGGCACATTCCAACAATTCAACTGATTAAAAACTGCAGTTGAGTGTGTGATTAAATCAAGAAAACACATACATTTAGAATTTTAACTTTAGGCTCCTTCAACAGTATAAATATATAAGTAGAATATAAATAGAAGATATGGAAATTAATAAAACTAAATCTTTCTAACAGCATTCTAAAAGTTTAAATTATAAATAATTATTCACAGTATTTTGAAGAGTCCACGATAATAATATAATGCATTTCATTATCACAAACAACATTTTGTCTTATTATAAAAATAAAGGATTAAAAAGGATCATTCATCAGTCTCTCTCCCTTAAAATCTTCTCTCTTTCTCAGAACAAAAAAACAAAACAAAACTGGCAGATGTAAGCTTATGTGATCAGACTTGATCCGGAGCCCCAAAAATGATGTGTAAAAACCTCATTTTGAAAACCATCAGTAAAGTTTTGCCACGCCTGCTTGCATTTTTTTAACACAGAGGAAGTAACAGTATTAAGACTCAGTCACATCTGCATCTCAGAAAGCTCTTCTTCTAATCTACAGAAACATGAACCTGCTTTCTATCCTTCTATTGACCCTTTGTCCAGCCTTCTGTGAGTGGAATACATTTCTTTCTTCAGATTTTGTGTCTATCTTGTGTAAGGATATTTCTGAAAGGCATAATGTTTTGTTTACATATATGAAGTCAGTAAAACATCTGTAAATCTAACACATACTGTATAAAACAACTGTACAAATTTTAACAAACTTGTTTTTAAAAGGGTAAAACAGAAATATTCTGCTATATATTGTTTCTATGGTATTAGTTTTGAAAAACAGTAGCCTAATATTTTCTATAATGCAAATCAGCATAATACAAAAGCATAAAACCAATAGATCATCTACTCTCTGCAATTGTGACAGGATGCCCACCAAACAGGTAAATCTATGCTGCTGTATAGAGATGCATTATAGTTACTATACAAAACAAACCTAAAGTCCACAAATGGGGGCTCCTGTTGTGTGATTCCAGTGGTTATGAACTATGTAGCTCAAAAAGCATTGCTCAAAATGCTATAACAAATATCAAGTGTAGCACTCACTGCTTTTTGAAGTGTAGCTGGATTACAGAGAGTTGGAACAGATATTTTAATCCCGGTTTATTTGCAAATCCTGTCTTGTGGACATGGTTATACACATTAACCGACATGGTAATACAATCAATCAATATCAGTGGGCAGTGAAGACTGTACTGGTACGTCATGTTGCAGTGGGACTAAATATCACTATTTGGATCCTTTGTTAACATCAGGAAATAAAAAAATAATAATAAAAAAAAGAGACTTGTGTTTATATCACTTCATTATGACTGTGGACACACTATACCAACACATTTCTGTCCAAAAAGCTTCCAGAATATGATTTAGCATGATATTTGGCGACCTTTAATGCAGATTGCTTTACTTCAGTATAGTCTGCTCAGTCACTGTTCCGATTGCATATTTTTTTATTTGATTATTATAAATAACTATATTATACACTAGGGCTGCACGATACTGGGAACAATTTTTTTCTCTGCGATATATATATATTTCGATATAAATACAACTTCAGCAGGTGACTGAAATATCTTTATTTGGAAAGTCATTAATTTAGATTGATTGGGATGGTTTTGTCGGCGAGTGGAATATAAATATATATTTTATGTAACTTATTATATGCAGATAATAAACAAAGTCAAAAATAAACACAATGGAACAAATATTAAAGTAAAATAAACAGTGCTTTATGGTTTTCTGGGGAGTCTAACAGTATTTGTGTACAGAAATTGAGTAATCAAATGAAAACTACCTTGCGTAGCCTTCATCAAATATATTATTGAATACAATTATTCTTTATGCACTATTAAAATGCTTTAAACTCTCTTAAAATGCTCAAAGTCACAGGCCTTAAAAACACATGCAGATTATAAACTTTTACTCTATTATAGTTAAATTCTGCAGTGTCTCCAGAATCTCATTTGTTTTTCTCTGTGGTTTGTTGTCAACTATAATTCAAACTCAACATTGCATATCTTGCGATGTGACTATTGTGGACGCACACATTGCAATATTGATGCTGAAACGATCTATTGTGCAGCCCTATTATACACCATAGAATGGGGTGTCAAGCTAAGTTTTTGGAGGGCCGCAGCTCTGCAGTTTAGTTCCAACCCTGTAAACACACCTGATCAAACTAATTGAGTTCTTCAGGCTTGTGGTGAAGCAAGTGTGGTGAAGCAGGACTTGAACTAAACATTATATGTATGATACTCCTGCTATAGAATGTGTTGTTTTTTACAGTGTCTAATAGGCAATTTTTTTCATACATTTAGGCACCAGCTCCTTTCTTATTTATAACGAAGATCACAACAAATGCGTCAATGCTGTGAATGAAAGTGTTGTTCAAATGGTGACGTGCAACATATGTTCAGAGGCTCAGCATTTTCAATGGATTTCCACTTCACAAATCATCAGCGACCAATTTAAACTCTGCTTGGGGGCAGAGAACATCAAAAACTGGGTCAAAATTGTCCTTTTGCCCTGCAATGATCTCAGTCCAGCGCAAGCCTGGGAATGCAAGGAAGAGACCTTGTTTGGCCTGAAGGAACAGCCACTGCATCTGAATTATGGAAATTATAATGAGCTGAATGTGATGTTGTTCAATGGAACGGGTGTTTGGAGTCGCTGGCTGATTTACGAGACCAAAGAAAAGTTGTGCTCTTGTGGATATCAAGGTATGACCGAAAGTCCACTATTTGACTTTTTAAGACCTTAAAATGGCTTGAACAATGTAAATAAATTTCCCTGCATGATGTTAGAAAGTTGATTAAAGACTTCAGTTTCCTTTATGAGTGGGAATCACTAGAGTTTTTAACATATCGTTTAACATACAACAGATATTATAACATGTGTTACATGTGTCACAATACGATATTATTGCGATGTTAAAGGTGCCAAATACTGAATTGATTCAAAAGGTTAAATAGCTCTCTGATATCTACATAGTAGGTATTTGGCTTAAGCAAGTTAAAAAAAATCTCCAGAAACAGTTTTATATGCTCATTTATTTCCCATAAAATATCCCTAGAATCAGAAGGTCCATATTGACCATATTTGGAACGGTCGTGAATATTAATGAGCTCTGCTCTGACACTTGCAGCCTGCTCTCACTTTCTCTCTCTCTCTCTCTCAAACACACACACAAGAGTTGTGTTGTGGATAAAATTTAGGCTAAATTATAATTAAACTTGACAAAAGAGACCGATATGTATGTATTGTGTTGTATTTTGAAACTATAATGTCAAAGAAAAAACAGGTACGAATTAATATCAACCTCTGCATAAACATGACGTTTAATAAAGTTTATTGCAATTCTTCATGACAGTAAGAGCTAAGTGATTGACACGATTCTTAAACATGCATTTTATACTAAGTACACGCTTATACTCAGCAGTCTATATGTGCTTGTTAAAACATACACAGCAAATTTCACAATAAACCCGATAAATAGCTTATGCCTTTTCAGGGTAGAGCCAAATAATTTTATAATCTCTATATCCCGTAAACAATCTGCATGTCCTGTTTTCAAAATAAGAGTCCCCCATACATAGTAAGTTTAATATAAACTTAGATAAACTTAAAAATAACTAAGGATGGAAAATGGTCATTGTTGTCTCACGTTGTGAAATATTGTGGCTAATCAAACACTGCCTGAGGCATGCATATTAATGATCCCAGAGCAACATTTCAGTCTGTTTGTCAGGTCCAGATGATAAAAAACGTGTACTAAAGTACATGCAAATGATGAGGGCATGCCCCGTGAGTTCACATTTACATGAAAACTAGGAAACAATGGTGTCTGAGGCTCACAGTATGGCCATTTGCATATACTGGATAAGGTATGAATAATGTATACCCAGACTTTCTTTATAGGACACCTTTAAATGTATTATGAATTTGCAATATTCTGTGATATACTGCAGTTTATTACTTTTTTCCAGAACTAAACGGAAACATTTTTTAACTGCACTTTTATAAGCAGACACTTTAATGAAAACATAAATGTTGTACGCACCTTTCTGCAATGTACACTCAACGGCCACTTTATTAGGTACACCTTACTAGTACCAGGATGGATCTCCTTTTGCCTTCAGAACTGCCTTAATCTTTTGTGGCATAGATCTAACAAGGTACTAGAAATATTCCTCAGAGATGTTGGTCCATATTGACATGATAGCATCACGCAGTTGCTGCAGATTTGTTGGCTGCACATCCATGATGCGAATCTCCCGTTCCACCACATCCCAAAGGTGCTCTATTGGATTGAGATCTGGTGATTGTGGAGGCCATTTGAGTACAGTGAACTCATTGTCATGTTCAAGAAACCAGTCTGAGATGATTCACGCTTTATGACATGGCACGTTATCCTGCTGAAAGTAGCCATCAGAAGATGGGTACACTGTGGTCATAAAGGGATGGACATGGTCAGCAACAATACTCAGGTAGGCTGTGGTGTTGACACTATGCTCAAATGGTACTAATGGGCCCAAAGTGTGCCAAGAAAATATCCCCCACACCATTACACCACCAGCTTGAACCGTTGATACAAGGCAGGATGGATCCATGCTTTTTTTATGTTGTTGATGCCAAATTCTGACCCTACCATCCGAATGTCACAGCAGAAATCGAGACTCATCAGACCAGGCAACATTTTCCCAGTCTTCTATTGTCCAATTTTGGTGAGCCTGAGTGAATTGTAGCCTCAGTTTCCTGTTCTTAGCTGACAGGAGTGGCACCCGGTGTGGTTTTCTGCTGCTGGACGTGTTGTGCGTTCAGAGATGCTCTTCTGCATACCTCGGTTGTAACGAGTGGTTATTTGAGTTACTGTTGCCTTTCTATCAGCTCGAACCAGTCTGGCCATTCTCCTCTGACCTCTGGCATCAACAAGGCATTTGCACCCACAAAACTGCCACTCACTGGATATTTTCTCTTTTTTGGACCATTCTCTGTAAACCCTAGAGATGGTTGTGCGTGAAAATCCCAGTAGATCAGCAGTTTCTGAAATACTCAGACCAGCCCGTCTGGCACCAACAACCATGCCACGTTCAAAGTCACTTAAATCACCTTTCTTCCCCATTCTGATGCTCGGTTTGAACTACAGCAGATGGTCTTGACCATGTCCACATGCCTAAATGCATTGAGTTGCTGCCATGTGATTGGCTGATTAGAAATTTGCGTTAACGAGCAGTTGGACAGGTGTACCTAATAAAGTGGCCAGTGAGTGTAGATGAGCGCGCAAACACCAGCAACAGTGGACTGTAGAGAAATTGAATTTTTATTCAACTAAATTGTTGAGGAGACTTGAAATGACTACAGTATATTGGTTTATATTGCTAGTTCAACTGTTATGTGGAGGTCACTCCTATAGACTGAATTAATTTTAATAACTTTAATGTACTTGAAGTGTGTGCACCCACCATCATTTCAATATGAACACACAAGAATCAGATCAGGAGATATATGGTTTCTTTATTTACTTCACACATCTTTGTTTCTGTTTTTGGTTTTTTATTTTCACACAGTCTTGGACTATCATGAGGAAGGAGTATCTCGGATCTACATTGTCTTTTCCTACTTCATTGCTGTTGGTCTGCTCATCATGACAATGGGGGTGATTGCAGTCAACATCAGGAGAAAAGATAAAGGTGTGTTTTACTAGTTACTCGCTCATTCACAGCAGAAACCATGTTAACGGTGACATTAAAACCTAAAACAGAAACTGCATTCACAATGTGCAGGGAGCATCTCAAAATGCTTCATTATGTAGTTCATTTAATAACTGCTTCAGTGATCTTCTATTCTGGCTGCTCAAAAAAGCTGAAAGACTAGCATGCAGACTTTGTTTTGTTTTCTTCCTCAATTTGGTTGCTGTTGACCATGGCACTACTCGTTATGCTGACAGCACTCAGTAAGACTTCCTGTGTGTGGAGGGTTAAACGTCTCACACTTGTTGTTTGTGCTCATGTAAGATTCAGTTTGACATGCAACAGATGATGATCTGATGAAGTCTGGTGTTTTGACTGTGATCCACATCTAATCATTAAACAAACTCATTAGGTTTAAAAGTTCATAAACAGATATTTATGTTCATTAGTTTTACAGCAGACAGAAACTAACCCTGTGAACTCTCTGTACTCTTGTTAACACAGACCCCATCAACCCCACCATTGTTACCGACAACAACTACATGGATGCATAAAAGAGAAGAAAAGACCTAAAGAGAAAATAACTATTATTTTAAAATATATGTTAATATATTAGAATTTTGAATTGTATAATGTGAGTTTTTTTGATGATAATGATTATGATGGAGTTTCTCTTTTTTGTTCTGCATATTACTAAAGACATTCAAATTTTCATTCAGAGCATTCAATTACTGAATAAATATCAGTTGCCCAAAATAACAAAAAAATCTAAATAAATAAAGATGTTTAGACATGTTTATATTCATTTTTAGACAACATCTAATGTAACTTCAGTAATATTTGCAGTATTTGGGGAATTAAAACAAATAAAACCATTCATTATTTTGATCAACTGAGAAAATAACTGTTATCAGACCTTTATAATATACAAATACAAATATTTTGAAACTTACTCAAACACATGCCTACTGTAGTACATCCAGCATATTCAGAGAAAGTGAGAACTCTTTTCCAGGCTTCAGATATCAGTAATGTCTGATGTGTTGTTATGTGGTTTTAGTGCAACTCTCCCACAGATATTTTATACATCACTGTTCTTGTCAGTTCTTGACACAAGACTCTTGGCTAGACCTCAATCTGAGAAACTTCTCTATTGCTTTACTGTTGCACTATTAATTTCCTGAACACTTCCTGAACACCCCTTTTGTGCAATACGCTATTTTACATCTTCAAAGTGTAATGATCTGATAAGTTGCCAAGAAGAAATCCAAAATAATTTATTTTTAGCTGATCTGGCAGACAGGACCTAAAAAGTGAAGTGAAATCGCAACTAGTGTCCAATTTATAACAGAAAGGAACATTTTAGAAGAACCATGAAGATCTTTTTGGTTGTCCTTTTGCTGTTTAACTATTCGGCTTTACGTAAGTACTTTATTTTATTTACTTTACTTTTTGCAATTATATTGAATAAATAAATAAATAAATAAATAAATAAATAAATAAATAAATAAATAAATAGTTACAATTTGAATGGACTTGCAATGTTTCTTTTATCCAGAGAAATGTGTTCAATTGGATGATTATGATGTCTCTGTGCCATTTTATGTGTATGACACAGAGCCACCTGTGAGTGTTAAATCACTTCATCTGAACTAATATTTTCAGTACTGAATGATAATCATACATAAACTGACTTTTGCTTTTTGTTTCTGTCTAGCCCTCGATCATAGATGGTGAGGACGATGAAGATCCATTCATGTGCATGCAAATGCAATTTTAATGAGTTTTTCTCTAGTGTTTGGTGTACATAAGTCTTAAAGTACAAAGAACTAAAATGAAAAATGAGCAATGTTATTAAATCAGAGTCTTCTAGATAAATATGTTGGTTTTATTGCAGATAACTCTATGGTGTCTACCATTACAGTTTACCAGCAGATGGAGGACAGAAATAATGTAATGGTGACATGCACATCTGAAATTATGCGTTATGGTGGTTCTAGCTGGTTGTCAGTTGAAAGTGATCAAAACCACACACTGAGTAAAATCGTGTGTATTTTCAATGAATCATGTGTGTTTATGGTGAAAGTGACAACACCGGTGTCCTTTACATGTTTACATGGGTTTGGAAATACCACAGTCCTTCACAGTGAAAGTTACGGTCAGTCTGCTATGGTTTACATTCATTTTTAAAAGACTGAGTGTCAGCCTGTGATTTGTATTATTTCTCTATTATTTTCCTCAGTTTTGGATCATAAGGAAGGAGTCTCTTTAATCTACTTGGGCTTTTTCTCTTTCGTTGCTGTTGGTCTGTTCATCATGACTGTGGCTGTGATTGTGGCCAACATCTGGAGCAAAAATAAAAGTGAGTGCTTACTTAATAACTTTACTCTCTGCAGCATTGCCCATTATGATACACTAAACGGACTAACTGTGAATAAATCACTTTACACAGGTCCAGCCATCACATTTACCTACAACGACTATGAGGAGGCATAAAGCACTTTTCAAATAGCTACATTGCTGATTTGTAAATTATCTACATAGAAAAGGTCTACTAAATGAATAAATAGAATTTTAAAACAAAAAAAATCAGCAATTTTTCTACAGCTGTAGTTTTTTACTACGTCCAGTAGAGGGTGTAGATGTAGCTGTGATTTACTACTGCATTATATATTTGACAAAACAATTTTATTTACTTACAAACAGCATATTGTATTATACAATAATTACAGCTTTTGCATAAATGTTAATTTAAATTTTTTTTTAAACCATATGTTGCAGGGCTGCACAATATATTGTTTCCGCATCGCTATCGTAATGTGTGCATCTGCAATAGTCACATAGCAGTTTGTGCAATGTTGAGTTTATACCTGTATGTTGGTATTATATTTGAGCAAGAGCCATAATTCTGTAAACACGAGATTTGTGGATTTTAACCATAATAGAGTGAAAGTTTATCAACTGCCTGTGTTTATAAGGCCTGCGACTGTGCATTCTGGCACAAGAAATTTGTACCATTCATTTATTCATTCATTCATTTTCTTTTCGGCTTAGACCCTTTTTTAATCAGGGGTCGCCACAGCGGAATGAACTGCCAACTTATCCAGCATATGTTTTTTGCAGCGGATGCCCTTCCAGCTGCAACCCATCACTGGGAAACACCCATACACACTCATTCACACACATACACTACGGCCAATTTGTCTCCAATTTGTCGCTTGGTCTCAATTTGTCACGGCCAATGTGATTATTCAATGTTTGTATTTGAATACTGTTTGACTTCCCAAAGAAACATAACACAGCTTTAACTTTTTTCTTTGCTGTACTGTATTTATCGGTACTGTTTATGATGTTTTATACATGATTCACACCCAGAATAATCCCAAATCAGTCTAAATAAATGAATTTTTCCAAAAAGAGCCATTCAAGCTATCTGTTGAAATTGTATTTATATCGTAATATATATTGCAGAAATACTGCAAAATATCGCAATGTCATATTTTTCCAATATCGTGCAGCCCTAATATGTTGTCATTTCAGCATCCCTTTTGAGGTTACTTCCATGCAAGTTTTGCAATTTTAAATATCTTCTAATTGAAATTATTGTTTTTTGTTTTGGAGCACAAACAATAGCCAACAGATAAACTTAAAACACTACTAACATTCATGACAAAGATTCTCCAAGTAAACACAGCATTATGCCTCATTCACACTACGAGCGACTCGCAGTGGCAAAGCGACAAGCGACCGTTCATTTCAACGGAGAGTAAGCAACTTCCGGCGACCTCCGTCTACGCAAGCAACAGCGACCGTTGGTGACCAGGTGGGCGTGTCTAGCGATGCGACAAAGTTGAGAATCCTTCTACACAGACCTGCGTTTGCAGCAGGTCGCTACCCAGAGTGACAGGCAGCTACAAAGTCGCTGCTAGTGTGAATGAGGCATTCGACATGACATTTTTAAGTAGATCATAAACTGACATGTATTTCTTCCCTAAAATGTATCTTTATTTGCAATCTTCACAAATCATTACGTGATTTATAAACTTGAATAAAATCTAAATCCTCTGCTATTTTGCAACAAACTTTTCACTTAAATGCTGTTTTGTTCTTGAAATTTAATATAGCAAATTTTTATTCACTTTACACTTTTATTCAGCTTTTCCTCCTATTTTTGTTCTTTAGATAGAAATGTGTGCACAAATGTTCAATTCCACACACTGCACATTTTACATTGTGTATTCTACATTTGTCTTAGCTTGTTTACATTTCTCACTTTTCAGTCATCTAGATTTTTCTATTGTGTTTCAAAATAAAAGAGCATGACACAGCAAGAAAAACAACACTGTGAATTATCATTAAATTATCATATTAATGTATACAGCCAGACATTTTCCTTTTCCATATGTGCATTACAAACCTCAAACATATTTTTACACTGCAATTTTTATATTTTTCATCGTCTACTATATGCAAAATAACAAGCACGGCCTCTCTCTCTTTTTCCCTCAACTGCTTCTCTGTTCAGAGTAACCGTGAAGCTCCTCCTCCTCCACCTCCTCCTTTTCTCTCTCTGTATCTGTCCATCTCTGCGCTGGTGTTTGGTGGCAGCGTTTCTCTTCACTGCAGGGGCAGCTTCATTCTCTCCTCCAGGATGTCGGGCCTTCTGAGCAGCTCTCTTCTGTTTTTCCTTTCCCTGACGCTGTTCCAGATCCACACACCAGAGGCAAAGGTAAACCAAACAGCACACCAGCTTTTCATCATGCGTGTTTGCTGAGAATGAATGCTTGACTCACTCTGATGGCTGCATGTTTTCCTCATTTTCTCTCTATGCAGTTAGACGTGTGCAACTGTTATTAAATGCTGATTGGATTGCATTTAAAGGGTTTCCCCATTTGATTTTGAATTTCTGTACATGAATCCTTCCACATATACTGTATTTTGAAGATGTGAAAGTACACAATGTCCTATTTGGCTGCGTGTTAATTTCTGCACAAGTAATATTTCACTGAGAGCAATGAGATCACTCAAGCCAGATGGCGTGAAATAGGGCGTACAAATCATCATCGCCTGGCAACACCAGCGCACATATCAACAGGGCTTTACTGTGGAAGAGAATCCTGATTAAATTCTGGAAATTTCTCAGAAACTCAAAGCGCATAAATGGATGCTCAGCTAAAAGCTCTCATTAAGATCACATTGAACATGACGTGCATCTTTCAATGACAGCTCCATGTTATTTTAGAATGGTAAACAGACTAGGGCTGCACGATGAGAAAAATCTAACATTGCGATATATTTTTTATATTCTGCGATATGAATACAATTTCCCCAGATGACTTGAATATCTCTATTTGGAAATTTATAATTTTAGATTGGAATGATTCTGTAAGAGAGCGCATCTGCAAAAACATTAATCAACAATCTACAATTATAGATAAACTCAAAGAAAAAGATACAAATAACATAAACAGTGTTTTATTGTTTTCCATGGTGTCTTAACACTATTCAGGTATACAGTAATTGAATAATCAAATGTAAAATAATACTGCGTAGTAAACAGTATAAACAAAATTAATCATTATAAAAGTTACAAACAGTGCAATTTCTTAGGGCTGAATGCTTTTAAAATCATCACAGTCACAGGCCTCAAAAACACTTGCAAAATGGTCTATTATAATCCAGACTCAACGTTGCAGATCCTAAGATGTGACTACTGCGAAATCGATGCTGAAATTATATATTGTACAGCCAAACAGACTCATCATAACGGCCGATGTGTCATCATGTGTGCTTCTTTCTTGGCTGATTAAAGCAGGACTCTTCTATGTGTTATTATAAAGTAAACATAGATCTACAGAATTAAACACAATGCCAAATGTTACCTTTATCTGCAAAATGCACGGGTCAAAAAAAGTAATTAATTTTATTTACACTGAAAAAAAAGGATTAATTGGATTTACTTAATTTTTTTAAAGGTAAGTGGTTGCAAACAATTTATATGGGCTGAGTTTAAACAAACAAATTGCATTTAGTAATGTTCAACTTAATTTGTTTGTTTAAATAGTTTGCAATATAAATATAAACCAATATAAATTGTTTGCAACCACTTTAAAAACATTTAGTAAATCCAATGATGAGAAATCCAACATGAATAATACAAGGCTTTGAGTTGTTTTTGGAAATGTTTTATAGTTTGTTGTTATGCAGTTGCCAGTAGGCCTATCACGATAAGGAATTTTTGTTGTGCGATATATTGTCACAGAAATTGTTGCGATAAGCGATATTATTGTCATTTTGAGATCATTTTATGCCACAGATTATGTAATGATTATATAACAGCACAATAATGCAAATAGCCATAAACACTAAGATACTTAGCAATCTTAAGGTTATTTAGATTCTAGGGCTGGACGATTTGGTCTAAAATCAAAATCTCAATTAATTTAACATTTTGACTCGATTACAATTAATGAATGATTAATTTATTCATGTATTTATTTATTTATTTGTTTTATATTTTTGTCCTCATAGTTTACTGTCAAGTTTTGCACAGTAAATATGCTCATATTACAAGTGAGAGATTTTTGAATGTAGCGTGCATTACTTGATTTTAAAATAATTGAAGTATACACACACCATCTATTATCTGATTCTTTATTGAACATTATTGCTGAACAACTGAAATTAAAATACACATTGCCTAAATGTGTCTCTCCGCGCTGCCCACCCTCGTCACCGCTACCAAACTGACCAATCATAAAGCTTGCGCTACGTGTCGTTGTGACGTGTAGTTAAATTTTTTTGAGAGATGCGTGGGTATGCGAAGGTTGCGCGGGACCGTACACGTGCGCTTGGCAGAAATGTAATATCAGAATAATATAATAAGTATAAATCATAATATAATAAGTATAAACTAGCCTTAACAGAGCGTGGTCACGTGACTCCACACACGTTAGGGAAAGTAACTGAAAAAAATTGACCTGGATAATTAAATCGATTATAGGTTCTTAATGTCGATTTCGATTACTTTTCAATTAATCGCCCAGCCCTATTAGATTCTATAATTTGATGTTAAAAAGGTAAATGTCCTATTATATATATATATATATATATATATATATATATATATATATATATGATTAAATGTCCAATTAGGTAAATGTCCAATTATAAACTTTGACACCGGTGAGGTACAATGTAAATGTCATTGTAAAATGGCTTTAATGTTATTTGTGAATCTGTAAATATATATATATATATTGCAATGGCAAAAATGATTAAGGTCCTCTCCAAGTATTGCATGGTAAGTCGATATATTGATTATTGCGACAGGCCTAGTTGCCAGGGTTTACTACTGGTCTCTAGGAAAAAAAGATTTTTAAATTAAAATAGCTTTTAAATATGTATATAAAACAAATGTTGAAAATAAATATGTGATACCTTTTTTTTTTTAAATAGTTTACTAGCAATTTCTGAACCAAATGTAAAAACAATAATAGTTTTTAAGTCTATAAATAAAACAAAGATACACAAAACAAGAAAATTGTAGTTTTTATACTGCATAATTTGGCATGTAATTTTGTCTTTATAATAGTTTCTAGCAATTAAACACTCAAAAGAGTATAAAAAGGTTTTTACACCATATTTCTTTGACAAAATGTACTCATTATTTTATTTATTTTATTGATTCAAATGTACAACAATGCATTTATCATTAAAGTTTAGCTGATAGTTTAGCTTTTGGATAGAAGTGTATTAAAGTAACTCATTGAGTTTGTTTGCAATCACTACTGTCCATGCGCACTCATATTTTCAGCACCACGGACAGCAACTCTGTCACTGAATCTGAGCTGTGTTCAGCTGCATGTAAACGCCATAGTGATTTTGGGAATTATGGGCCATATCTGAAGGACAACAGAGGATAAAATCAATAGGAGAGAAAGCACAATCTCATTAGCAGAGCAAACAGCCGGTCTTTCACTCAAAGCGGAGGAGGAAAGCTGCCATGGCAACAGCTTTCAGAGAGCACACTCAGTTTTCTCACTTACATCCATCCATCTTTCCAGCTATCTATACTGTGAAAACGTTTGTCAGTTAACCTAAAGTGTGCTTCATGGTCTTCATTTAAATGAAAATTGTAAAGAAAAAAAAGATTTAATGTAACTGAAATTGTAACATACTGTAACTGTTACTTTAATAATGTTATTCATTCATTCGTTCATTTTCTTTTCGGCTTAGTCCCTTTATTAATCAGGGGTTGCCACAGCGGAATGAACCGCCAACTTATCCAGCATATGTTTTACGCTGCAGATGCCCTTCCAGCCACAACCCAACACTGGGAAACACCCATACACTCTCACACTCACACCCACACATACACTACGGCCAATTTAGCTTATTCAATTCACCTATAGCACGTCTTTGGACTGTGGGGGAAACCGGAGCACCCGGAGGAAAACCACGCCAACACGGGGAGAACATGCAAACTCCACACAGAAATGCCAACTGACCCAGCAGGGACTCGAACCAGCGACCTTCTTGCTGTGAGGCGACAGCACTACCCACTGCGCCGCCTTAATAATATTATTTTATTATTAATTATATCACATAAAAGTATTTATTAAATTTTATATTTATGTTTTAAATGTAATTTTAATTTGTTTTTGTAATTTTATGTGCTTTTTACATTTTTTACATTTATTTTTTACATTCAATTTTAAATAAAAATAAAAAGGGAAACCCAAGTTTTTAAAATAATTTTATGTTTTATTTTGATATTTTTTTTTACTGTATTTATATTTTAGCTTTATGCTGATTATTAAAAATATATAGTTTAATATTCAAATAATTTAATATTTAAATGTATAATAATTTTTTACATAATAGTTTTAACTCATGTTAACATCACCAATTTCAGCATTTACACTTAAGGTTACACCTAAACTGTGCACTTTAATGTTTTACTGTAAACCGCTTGTTACACATGCTATGGATTTTTTAATGCAAAAACAAGATTCATAAAGGCTTTTTGCATCATACCAATATCTTAAGAACAATCCCATTCATATAAATAAATAAATATAAATGCATTTGGACTAAAATCACAGAACACAAACTGATTTCGGCATACACTTTGTTTGGAATCTGCGGTAGTAGCTTATGCTAGAAATCCTTCCACTGGTGCAGTAATGCAGTGTAGGGCAGATGGTAAAGAACCATGAGTTCGTCACCACATGAACTTGTTTTTTGAACAGCAGATCTCAGCATCACCCACACACACATACCGTGTAATTCTGGAGCAACACAGACGTCATAATGCGCCAGAGTGAGTCACCAAATCCACCCATACAGCGCTCAGAGGAATCCTGTTCATTTATTTTTATACGTCACTATCTGCCTCATATATTATTAATCAAATCACAACAGCCTAGCAAAAAAACACCTGAAGCTAAACTGAAGAACTGACTCAACACAACCATTTATCATTCTGAAACAGAATGTGATTTATAATAATCCAAAACTTGCACAAAGGGTCATTTTTGAACACTGCTGCTTATTGTCAGCGCTTGCTTTGTAATTGAGAATAATTCTGCTGCACACAGAAAGCAAAGACAAATGCCATGACTCAGCACTTCATTTATAAACTCAGTTTTGAGCTCTTTGTGGTGGCTAACATGAATTACAGAAACACATTCAGGGTTATAGACAATAAATCAGCAAAAGCAAGCCTCCTATCAGTAATGGTGGAGATAGATCATCAATGCGTGACAGAACTAATATACCCAGAGGAGGAGTGGGTTAGTCATACTGTCAGATTGTGCTTGCTCTGCACACTATAGTGATTTCAGGTCTAGAAAAGCATCTTTCTTTGCTTCTCAATAGAGTGTGTGTATAATTGAGTGTCTGACTGATTGTGGGTGCAGAGGAGGTCTGAATACAGAAGAGAGGAGAGGAAAACGTGCTTACTAATGCTTCCTCTGAATGAAATGTGGCAAATACGTGAATGATTAGTATGTAAAGTGTCATCCTGGGGTGGGAGGTGTGCGTGTCTGTGCTTCTAAATGAAGGTGCACTTCAAAATGTTGCATAATGGTTTTATTTATTAAAATGTGTTAAAGATACTTTGTTATTCTGCTAATTGTCATTAAAAGTAAGCAACAATTTAAAAAAAATGGAAATACATTAAAGGCACAGCATTAATAATTTTTTATTAAAATATCCTAAAACCACTAGAACAGTGTTACATTGCTGTGTTATATCAACTAATGTTAGCAGAAAAGCTTATTTTATTACTTTTATTTATATTCCAAACCTCCAACTCATATATTATGTAATTATACTTGACAGAAAATAGGAAGAGCATTTTATTGTTGGCTAGTCAGTTCGTTTTGTTTGCACTTTTTGTTCAAGAACTAGGTTATATTTTGCCCATGTGTTATGAAGGCTCACTCACCTGAGGTTCTGTTTCGTACAGCAGGAATAAAGACTTTTTAAAGTGTTATAATGTTTAGCTGAAATTACCAACATGTCTGTATTGTAATCGATAACCGCATTCATACGGTTTAGTCCATTTTATTTTACAAACCTACTGCTAGCTTAAAACCCGCGGCCCACCACAGACACATCACCTGTCAACTGATCAAATCATCAGCGTCATAATTAACATTTATTCAAAAATTTCACTTAAATTCAGTATAAATTCGGTAACATAATCTTTAATACATTTTAATCAACGTAATTTACAAGTCTAGGGTTAGTAAGCAAAACCGCGCCCTCCAAAGACACGTCATTAAATCAACACATCTTGAAGCGCATAAACATTCATACAAGAATGGAGAGCCCCATTCTACATAAGTTACCATTTGCTTACCAATGTGCTGACTAACTTCATTGCCCCTCGGTCGTTGTAAATTAATCCATACTTTTCATTCTCTAAGGTTTATATTCACCTGTTGTCCCAATCTGTCTCAATCAACTCTCTGCGCCCGAATAAGTTTTTGTTTTAAACTCTTCAGAGCCGTTGACGTTGCGTCATTTGCGTCTTTTTAATTGGTCAGTTTGGTAACTAACCTTATGTTTTAAACTGGACGCCTTCTCACATTTTCGTATTTATATTATGTTTCAGGGAATTATTATGAAACGCAGCTCATTAATTAAAACAAATTATAATTTTATCACTTTTGATACTTGGCTGACTAACGTTTCCGATTGGCTAAAACAGTGTAGATCACTCTGACTTATCCTGAAAAACAAATGTAAGGATTGCAGGATCTGCAATGTCAATTTTTTTATAATTTAATTTAATTTATTCAACTATTAGGACATTTGAGTGGGGATTATAGTTGACCAGGAACCACATTATGAAGTTTATTTAACCTTAATAGAGTGAAAGTTTTTCATTTGCTTAATCAAGGCCTATGACTGTGAAATTTCAAGTTTGTGTATACGAATTTATAACATTCGTAGTTTTATCAAAGATTAATGGTAGTTATTTTTTTATACAATGAAGACAATGCAAAGTTATTTATTGACATTTGATCAATTCATTTCTGATCCTGAATTCAATTAGACTCTCCAGAAAACCAGAAAACACTGTTTGATTTATATAGATTATCTGTCCTACAAAAATTGATCCCAATCAATATAAAATTATGAATTAGTTCCAAATTAAAGTCATCTGCTGAAATTATATTAATATCACAATATATCTTGAAGAAAAATTAAACATCCCAATGTTAGTTTTTCCAATATCACGCAGCCCTAACCTTAACCTTAATAAGCTAGGTGTGTACAAAGCTGAATTGACTTGCACTACTCATCTGTGTGGTTTCTCTGTATCCCTCAGCCTCTGTCCACCATGCGTGGAGGCATTCGCAGTTTTGATGTTCCAGTTCGTCTCCGCAGAGAGCTGCGTGATTCGGTGCCCTACGAGGCCCAGATGATCTCCTATCCCTCCGCTGACTTCAAGAGCCGCAGCAGTGACTTGTACTACCCGCCAGACGTCCTGAGAGCTCAGGGTTTGGGACAGGCCCTTCAGCGGCTGGTGGAAAGCGATCAGAGGCGGGAACAGGAGGCTGCATATTTGGCTTCAATGATGCGGCTCCTCAACGAGGCACAGGGCACCGGACAGAGCAGAGTAGGGGACCAGGAGGAGGACGGGGGCGATTTTCAGGGCCCGTATCCTCCTGATTATGATGAAACGGAGCAGGCTGTGAGCATGGCCAAACCACAGGCTTCATGGCAGGGTGTTCTGGATCCTCAGCTCACGCAGGCTCTGCTCAACCGCTACAAGCAAGAGAGACTCGTGCAGGCCGGACTCGCACCTGCAGCCAACAGGATTCCAGACCGAGAGCAGGACAAAGACCAGGAGATGCTCAGGTAACACATGCAAACTACTGTATATGAGCCAGGGGTATTGTTGTTATGAAACTTTAAGAAACTATATGTTAATTAAAATTAAGATGTCAAAAGAAATCGGCACACTGCCACCTGATAAAGACCTTGCCGGTTGAAATGTTGTCCATTCAAAAACTCTCTTTGGAAAAAAAATGTCTTTTGAGAGCTAAAGTGCCCATTTTTTTCACTTTCTCTATTGTTTGGCTTGATCGAGCACCTGCCTTTAAGATTTTTCTAGATGTGCGCACACTGATGTTTTTCTTTCTAGAAATTTAAATGAAGATGTAATAGAATACAAAAAATGAGAAAATGTTTAATTTAATATGAAATTATTAATTAGATATGTTGCCTTGGTTTCTATAATGATCATGTAAATGAAGTAAAGTAAAACAGAAATATTACATGAATAAATACTCATTTAAATGTAGAAATGTGGCTTTGTTGATTAACTGAATTAAGATGAAGCTATAGTGCAAACTAAAAACTACTACTGCAATAAATTAAACAAAACTGTATATTGTATATTGTAACAGTATATATTTATACTGTATAAATGTATATTTAAATACCTTTTAAATGAAAACTGAAAATAAATTAAAAATATATTGTATATTCCATTTAAATATTAGACTAAATATTAACAAAAAAAACTCTTATTTATGTAAAAACTTAATGAAAATTAAAACCAAATTTAAATAAATTTTAATGTTACATGTTGTAATAACTGTCATAAGTTGAAGTAATAAAATTACTAAAAAACAAAACTATAATTGTTTTAGAATATTTTATTTAACATTTATAAGACATTTAACAAAACAGTGCCAATACCAATAAAGATAAGAAAAAAATAGTACAGAATAATTGACAATATTAAAAAATAAATAAAACTTTTAAATTATTAATTAAATAGACAAGTAAATCAAACAAGTTAAAAGCATAAAAAAACCGAAAAACAAAAACAGAACTGAAACAAATGAAACCAAAACAGTAATATTTTAAAAACAAAATTGCTAAAAAAATAAAATGAAATAGAAAACTGAATTTTAAAGTTTATAAATAAAAACTAAACAACTCTCACCAGCTTATTATACTTTTATTTTTTTTTAATTGCACACACAAATCAATTATGTTAAACAATGTATGATGACTTCAAATTTCAAGTTGACTTTAAGCAAACATGCAGCAATTTTTTCCTCTACATTTTTACTTTTTCCTATCATTTTAAAGATACCTTGTGGAGAAGATCCTCTCCAGTCTGGCATCAGGCGGCAACCAGGGAAGCTCTTCAAACCCTAGAGCCAAACGAGACCTGACCGCAGTGTCCAGCATAGAGAGACCCATAAGACCCGCCCTCAAACGCTCCCGTCGCTCTCTAGACTCCGCCCCCGGCCCTGCCCCCCACCCAGAGGCATCACTGCTGAGGGTAAAGAGGCTGGATGATGATGATGCTGATGTAGCTGAAGATGCACTCGCAGGCCAGAGCAACAGAACGCCACACATCGGCCTGCAGAGAATGAAGCGCATTGACACTGACCTGCCGCCCCCCAAAAAACACAGCCGCAAGCGCAGAGCCCTGAGCTACGACCCAGCCCTGATCGCACAGCACATCCTGCAGTTCCTCCCAGCCTAAAAACCATGCGGAGAGCAGAAGAAAATCCACACAGACAGAAAGTGAGCAAGAGATTCTGATGGGGAACGCAACATTTCATTTGCTGACAGATACGCCAGCATTCATCGTCATCCGCAGAAAACTAATCTCACACTGCACTAAATGATTTTTCTCTCATTTAGCAATCATCTTGTTGTTGTTTTTTTATTTAAAATGGCTAAACATTCTTAAATTGAGATGTATTTAGTTGACTCTGTGACTTTTCTTTTGTACAATGTTACATTTTTTTGAAGGAAATTGATGATTTAGCTGAAAAAACATACAGGCAAAATAAAAATATACAGTTGAAGTCAGAATTATTAGTCCTCCTGTTACATTTTAATTATTTTATATATTTTGTCTTCATTTTATGTTTAACAGAGAGATTTTTTCAACACATATCTAAACCTAATAGTTTTAATAACTCATTTCTAATAACTGATTTGCCGTGATGACAGTACATAATATTTGACTAGATATTTTTCAAGATACTAGTATTCAGCTTAAAGTGACATTTAAAGGCTTAACTAGGTTAATTAGGTAAGTTAGGGTAATTAGGCAATTCATTGTATAGCAGTGGTTTGTTCTGTAAACAATCAAAAAATATATTGCTTAAGGGGGCTAATAATATTGACCATAAAATGGTTTTATAAAAATTAAAAACTGATTTTATTCTAGCGGAAATAAAACAAATAAGACTTTCTCCAGAAGAAAAAATATTATAGGAAATACTGTGAAAAATTCCTTGCTCTGTTAAACATCATTTGGGAAATATTTAATTCACATGAGGGCTAACAATTTTGACTTCAACTGTATATGGCTCCTGTTGATACATTTAGGGTCTTAAAGGGACAGTTCACCCAAAAATCCTGCCATCACATGTAGACTCACTTTGTTTTGCCTATATGCTGTTGCAGTTGTTTCTTACTTTTTTTTTTTTTTTTTCAAATATGTTTTTATTAAATGTTTTTAGTGCAAAAACATGTCAGAAATTTACATTGAATAATAAGATAATATACATCATTCATATAATTTGAATCCTTACCCCCACATGAAAAATATAATTAAAAAAATTATAAATAAAATCAAATTGTAATTAAATAAATAAACAAATAAAATAAAATAATTAACAATAAGGACATAAAATACTAAATTATTTTACAAAAAGGCAGATTACATTTCTTTTGTCCAGGTTGATTGTTTTTTTACTTTTAAAGCTAAAAACCTACTTTAAAGGGACAGTTCACCCAAAAATTTAACTTCTGTCATCATTTCCACATCCTCCACTTGTTCCAAATCTAGTTCTAGTTCTAGTTCCCTTCTACTGTTGAACACAAAGGAAGATATACAGTACTGAAGAATGTTGGAAATAAATAATCATTGTCTTCAATAGCCATTTACATCCATAGTAGGAACTAAAAATGACTAAAAATAAAGTTCAAAAACATTTAAGTGTGAATAAATAGTGAGAAAATTTTTATTTTTGGATTAACATTATTTGGATTAAAAAGTCACTTACATCATGAATAGTCTAAGTAAATTGAGTAAATTAACTGCAAATTTTCATTTTTGGGTGCACTGTCACTTTAAACAGCAAATTAAGGTTTTTCTGAGCCTAATTGGAGAAATTGTACGATTTATTTTGCGTAATTTTGATACATTTAATCAGAAAACAAGACTTAATATCTTAAGCACATTCAAGTATCTGCATCTCGATTTAAAACTATTTAGATATTTGCAATGAAAAACAAGACAAGATATGAATGAAATCATTTGCTGCAGTGCAGACCTGCTTGCCAAGCTATTCTGATATGATGTTACTCTGTTTCGATGTTATACTACAATAAATCCACACAGATAACAGCTTATGGAATATGCTTGTTGTTTTTCTCCTGTTTTGCCACATTGTACAGGCATTACTGACATGGAAATGAATAGTTACTGGCTTTCACAAGTCTCTGTTTTTGTCAGAATCAAGGTCAGGGTAACCTTGACAGATCAAGTCGGTTTCAAATGATGCTGCACTAAAAAAAAAGATAAATTTGGCCAAAGCTGCTGGTAACAAGATCAGGCTTTTACCCATAAAAACCAAACTGCAATTTCACATCTGCCAGGAGTGCATTTAGGCAATTTATGTCACTCAAGTGAGTTTCTATTGAACAATCTGCTTCCCAGAATCGCTGTGAGATGAGCAGAGCATTGGTTTGCTAGATCTGCTTCCAGAAAACTCTCAGTATGAGAGCTTTACTATAGCTGATAGTGGGTTTGGAGACATTTATTGCCTGTTTGTTATTATAAGCAAAGTCTACTATTGTGCTTTCAGCATTTCTGCTGAGTAGTTGAACTGCGGCTCTATTTAAAAACTAAATATAACATAACTTATCCAGCAATGTCGCATTTACAATTCACAAAATTCAATATTTCTAATGTTACAAAAGATTTGGCTTTCAAATAAATGCTCTTCTATTGCATTCATCAAAGATCCCTGAAAAAAAAGTATCACAAAAATATGAAGCAGCACAACTGTTTTCAGCATTGATGATAATAATAAGAAATGTTTCTTGTGCAGTAAATCAGCATATTAGTAAGATTTCTAAAGGATCATATGACACTGTAGACAAAAGTAATATGCAGCTGAAAACTCAGCTTTACATGAGAGAAATAAATTACATTTCTATAATTATTCAAGTGGGAAATGGTCGTTTTCGATTGCATAAATATTTAGAAATTTGACAGATTTTTTTGCTAAACTAAAACAGACAATAAAACTGAAATTTAGTTTAAGCAAAAAAGACCACATTTGCATCAATATGGCAAAAAGCTAGCCTTACATTGCTATAACAATCAGAAATCAGTCAACATCACTTAAAGGCATAGCTCACCCAATGATGAAAATTTACTCACTATTTCCTCTGCCTCAAGTGTTTCCAAAATGTTAAGCATTTCTTTATTCTGTCGAACATTAAAGAATGTACTCTGAGGGAAAAAAAAAAAAAAAAAACTGTAACCAATGACTTCCATAATAGGAACACAAATGGAAGTCAATGGTTACAGGTTTCCAACATTCTTCAAAATATCTTCTTTTGTGTTCAATTCAATTCATGTTTATTTATATAGCACTTTTACAATGTAGATTGTGTCAAAACAGCTTAACATAGTTCTAGTAAAGTCCAGATTTCAGAGTTGTAGTTCAGTTTAGAAGTTCGACAGAAGGAAGAAACTCAAACAAGTAAAATGTAAGTAAATGATGACAGAATTTAAATCTTTGTGTGAACTATCCCTTTAAGAAGCAGGTCTTAGATTCAAAGTTGTATTTAAGTGATGTGAATCAAGTCCCGAAATTCCTTCGTTTGAAACAAACGACTGACAAACGACACTTTCTGAAATGTATTTATTGCAGAAGATGCCCGGTACAGGTTTAAAACAAGTGCATTTCCTGTCCTCGTTCTCTAAATCTTTCAGTGTCATACAGTATGCATCTTATTAAAGCTTGAAGAAATGTTTTTGTCCTCCTTGACTTGGGCTTTGTAACTCTCTATCTAATGTTCTCTCATCACTGTCCCAAGTTGTCACCTTCTGGGTTTGTGATCTGACTTTTATGAATTTGTGAAGGAAATCGTGGCTCTGAATATATATATAAATGCTTTTCGATATTCGTGCGGTCATAAAATCTTGTACAAAAATACATTTCTCTGCACTACGAGTTTTGTCAAACAACAGAAATCACTGTTAAGTGCTAATAAAGTGTATGTGAACACCAACATTCAGAACTCTGCATTGCTTTTACAGTGAAAGTGTGTAAGAAACTACATCACATTCAACACTCAATTGACAAAATCGTAGCATTATATCTGGTCACTGTAAGGTGAATACAAGTACAACAGAGTCACGGCTAAGACACGCAGTGGTTATATTTTAATGATGGTTGACGATGTTTGAATACCACACAACAGCATGCTGGTTTAAACATTTTCATATATAACAGAAATATATAACAAAAAGGGAACTAATTTCTGTTAAAGATATGTGTAATTGATCCCTCGTAATACATTCAGGTTAATTTTGACTACAAATAGATAGAAGGGCTGAATGATATGGCCAATTTATAATCACAATATGTTAATATTGACAAATATGGTATAATTCCGATATTGATAAAATGTTTTAAAAAAGGCCAAGGAAAAAAGGCCATGATCTACCATTATGGATGTCTATAATATTATATGGATGTTTATAAAAACAGTATAGATACATTTATCTTCTCCTTTCGTTTGAATTTAGTTTTCATACAAAGTGGAATAAATATAAACTATGAAATAAACAACAACAACAACAAAAACAA
>CAIGQV010017835.1:26423446-26448005 GCA_903798115.1 Danio jaintianensis | reverse complement strand
ACTAGATTAAAGACCTATCTTTTTAGTAAAGCATACACTCAATGCATCGCATAACGGTATGATGCATGAATGTGCTCCACGCAGGTGAGCTGGCTCGACATCACCTGTAGGACACACTCCTCAATACACCAGACATTGTGTTAGAAACTGTCGTATGCTTTACATGTTTGTTTCTATGTTTGTTTATTTAACTGCTATTTTCATCTATAACACTCCATTTTTGCATCTCGTTTAAATACACTGTGAACAGCAGCTACGCTAATTATTTTCTTTATTCTTTATTTCCACCTGGGGATACTCATCCCGAGGCCCCTAGAGACTATGCAGCGCCATTGATGCGATCCAAGACCTGTGAAGAGTTGATCCCAAGGTATCCATAATCCTGGACCAGGTCGTATCCCAAGCTGATGCTGTGGTCGTCATGGAGAAATGGAGTGCATGAGACTGATTCCTGAATGACCACTGTGATAAACGAGTCCCCACATTGATCCTGCGGGCCAACCTGACCGCCTGCCGGTGCCCTACTCACACCTGCAGCTTCTCCACGATGGACGTCCAGCTTCTTCAGCCTCCAGCGCCTAGACTGCAGCTCTGAACAGGAAGTTTGGCCAGATGAAAAATGGTCCAACAAAGCCTAGTTTCTCTCGAGGTTTTTTTTTCCTTCACTTCATCAATTGGTGAAGTCTTTTTTCCTCGCCACTGTCGCCATTGGCTTGCTCGAATCAGGACTTGTGGAGCTGTGCTTCGGTGGATTTGCTCTGCGGTGTTTGAACTTTCAGCAGTGAAATTTAAACCACACTAAACTAAACTACACTGAACTTCAACTCTGAAATCTGGACTTTACTAGAACTATGTTAAGCTGCTTTGACACAATCTACATTGTGAAAAGCGCTATATAAATAAACTTGACTTGACTTGACTTGACACACGCACGCACGCTTGCACGCACGCACGCTTGCACGCACGCACACACACACACACACACACACACACACACACACACACACAACGGCCAATTTAGTTTCTTCAATTCACCTATAGCGCATGTGTTTGGACTGTGGGGGAAACCGGAGCACCCGGAGGAAACCCACGCCAACACGGGCAGAACATGCAAACTCCACACAGAAATGCCAACTGACCCAGCCGGGACTCGAACCAGCGACCTTCTTGCTGTGAGGCGACAGTGCTAACCACTGAGCCACCGTGTCGCCATAATAAATTATCAATTAATTAAATAAAAATACAAATTTGATGTGGAAAAGATGAATAAAATGAATAGATAAAAGTCAACATGAATCCATCTATAAGTGCTAATATTGGCACATGGAAAAAAAAATAGATATTTCCTTATATCTCAAACAGTAATCAAACAATGAAGAAATGCCCTTTGAAAAACACAAAAAAAGAACATTAGAACAAAAAAACAAGACTAATCTCTATGAACAGTTCTTTTACAAATATTTCCCAAATGACGTTTACCAAAAAAACTAAAATACACTATTAACTATTACATTTTTATCTGGAGAAATATTTATTTCTCTTATTTGGCTGGAATAAAAATATATGTTTTTTTAAGGTCAATATTCTTAGCCCCCTAAAAATGAGTGTGTATGGGTGTTTCCCAGTGATGGGTTGCAGCTGGAAGGGCATCCGCTGCATAAAACATATGCTGGATAAGTTGGCGGTTCATTCCGCTGTGGCGACTAAGGGACTAAGCCGAAAAGAAAATGAATGAGTGAATAAGGATTTTATTTTTAAACAACAGTCCCTAGATTATTTGCTCATAACGACACATTATAAAGGCATATCCATTAACAAATAATTAGGGTCCACCCAATAATAAAAACTCTATCATCCTTTTTACTCCCTCATTTCAAACATTGGACATTATTTGTGTGAAAAAAATCTAATTAACACTGACACCATATTATTTAACACAAACTCACAATTCTAATGCATTTATTAATGCTAATGTTCATTTCAACATTTGATAATAGTGCCATTATCAAAAGTAGAATCTCTTAATATCACTTAATGGACCTAAACTGTCATTTTATTAACTGCAATGTAAAAAAAATGTGTTAAATTTATGAATGAAGAATATTGGTTAAACTAATGTTAAGAAATCTTATTGTAAAAATGCTTCTTTATGTAGCACTCTATGAAATAACCACTGATAAAACATCCTTATTTACCATATTATTACTTCATGCTATTACAATTGTGAATGTCTATAAAAATCAGTGTAACACCATGTTATAATATAAAAACATGTTAATACCATGGTCATTTTTTATCTAAAAACATCACAAATCGCTACCCAATGATTAAAACACAGACATGATGCTTAGAAGAACAGCTGAAAAACCAAATGTCACCAACCAAACCTGACCTCAGCATGGTAAACAATGTAAATAGATGTCTGAATGGAGAGATTCACCTCTTGAGCTCTGCTTGATTCCAGGTCTCTTCCTCCTACGACAGGAACTGGGTGACAAAAATCACATTCAGATTTAATTACTGGAGAGCAGCATCACGTACAATGGTGGGGGTGCGTGAAAGAGACAAATGGACCTGAATGGAGGGATTCTTCTTCTCCTCTTGCTCCCGGTGGGATCACTGCAGGATGTGCGCCATTGAAAACAGGCCCGGGCTGCCTGCAACCATCTTTATCACACATATGGAGGAGAGGAGAGAGGAGACGGGAGGGGGAAAATGGGCCATTCTGATTGGGAGGAGGGTCTCTGCGCACACACATACAAGCAGCAGCAATGCAATCTAATGATGCGCAATGACAAAATTAGATTATCTGTCAATCCCTGTATAGGACGACAGATTTGTCAATCCTAAATGCATTCTATTCAATGTAGAGAGGGAAAAAAGAAAGTGACAGAGTAATAAATGGACCAGAAGTGATGCATTTTAGATATGCGTGGGATTAATAACAAAAAGTGAGCAGCAAGGAAATAATTGTGTGAATGGAGGAAGGAATAAGCATCATTTGGTACACAGAAAATACAGAAAAAATATATGACAAAGATTTCACTCCAAATACTTTAGATGAATCCTATAAGAACTGGGTAAAGAAAGGCATCACATCATATTATTCCTTAACAAATAATATTTTTCTAACTTTTCAAGAATTTAAGAGTCAGTTCATGTTGAATAACCACGACATGTTTAGATACTTTCAAATAAGGCACTATTTTAACTCAGTGGTGCACAAGAGAGGGGATTGGACTCAAAATGCTTTAGTGAAAATACTTCCGTCAGCATATAGGGGTAACACTGTCAGTAAAGTAGTCTCTCAATTCTATCATTGTTTTTAAAACTACAGATCAGACTCTACCTCATATGTAAGAATTAAATGGGAGAAAGAAGGAAGTAGTAGTATAACGGAAGAGGATTGGTTAGAAACATGTAACTCCCAATGGCAAACTACAGGCTCACACCAATGGAGACTATTTACCTGGAAGAACATTATTCGTTTCTTTAGAACTCTCGCACAAAAGTGCCACAATAAAGTGAGAACAGGGTGTTGGAGGCATTGTGGCTCGGAACTGGCTAATCATCATCATATATTCTGGGGATGTCCAATTTTACACCTGTTTCGGAAGGATATACACAAGTCATTGGAGGCCATATTGAAGATCGAGATCCAATTTCAATTTTCGGTGCTATACCTAGGAATGTTTGAGTTTCATGAGGCTAGAGACACGTATTTATGGAGAATATTTCTGGTCGCTGCCAAGAAGGCTATTACACGTAAATGTCTTGTGCTAACTCCTCCCACTTTAGAAGATTGGAAAGCAATTGTTGTAGAAATATGGAAGATGGAAACTTTTACTTTCTCTCTAAAACTAAAAAAACAGAAAGGGGCTACTCTATGGAGCAAGTGGAAAGAATTTTTGCACTCCGAGATTTATCAGTGCTGATGTATGTATGTATGCCTCCGTGTACGTGTATATAGTATTGTATGTAACCATGCAAGACCACTCTTACTATGTTCTTTACCCTGCTGTCTTTGTTCAATATATATATATATATTTTTTCCCCTCCTTCTTAAATGGTATTGTAAACTCTCGGATATTGTAAGTTACAGTATTATATTTTGAAATAAATAAAAAATGTATATAAAAAAAAAAGAAAAGAAAGAAAATACAGAAAATAAGGATTAAAAATGGGGACTGGGATTATCAAAAAAAATACATGTTGAAAGAAATTTATATATATATCCAACACTATATACATACTGTATACACATACTGTACATACAGTTGAAGTCAGAATTATTCGCCCTTCTGTGATTTTTTTTATCTTTCAAATATTTCCTAAATGATGTTTAACAGAGCAGGGAATTTTACACAGTATTTCCTATAATATTTTTTCTTCTGGTGAAAGTCTTATTTGTTTTATTTCGGCTAGAATAAAAGCAGTTTTTAATTTTTTAAAAACCATTTTAAGGTCAATATTATTAGCCTCCTTAAGCAATATATTTTTTTGTCTACAGAACAAACCACTGTTATACAATGATTTGCCTAATTACCCTAACTTGCCTAATTAACCTAATTAAACAAGTTAAAGCCTTTAAATGTCACTTTAAGCTGAATACTAGTATCTTAGAAAATATCATGTACTGTCATCATGGCAAAGATAAAAGAAATCAGTTATTAGAAATTAGTTATTAAAACTATTATGTTTGGAAACTTGTTGAAAACAAAAATCTTTCCGTTAAACAGAAATTGGGGGAAAAAATATACAGAGGGGCTAATAATTCAGGAGAGCTAATAATTCTAACTTCAACAGTATATCTATATACACATTCATATAAACACACATGCATACTTACAGCTTGAAATACAATGAAAACAAACCAATGTCATTTCTTTTCACAAATGTGACTATAAAAACATTAAGACAAAGGTTTTATTAAGATTGCAGTATGTACCGACAGTTACAAAGTGAGAGTTTGTGTCAGTATATTTGTGCAAAAATGAACATACAGAAAATATACATAGAAAATAATAATAAAAATAATAATAACTTGGCTACACAGTCCTCAGACATTATTTTGGGAAATATTGCACTCTTTATTGCATTACGTTTAATGTGGTTTTCTCGTCTCCACAGTTTTATCTCCTTGGCCTGAATTCTTACAGTAAAAACTGAAAATCCACAACACTCGAAAATATTAAAACACTACACATTTGGCTGGTGTAAAATTGTGCTACCGTTCTTCCACAACAACCCTTCATAAAATAAACTACCGTTTCAAAAAAAAACAAAAAACTACCATGACAATTTTCAGAGTGCACTTTAAAAGATCAATTCCATTAATATAGTCTGTATTTTAGCTAACACCCACACACTTGGCACAATGAGGATTTATAAACGTACAGGTGAGGAAGGAACACTGATAAACTGAAAAGTCCACTGCAACTCAGTTTGGTCATACTTTCATCCACAATCAGGCATGCAATAAAATAAACACCATCACCCAGCATACACTTCTCTCTGCTGGTTTAGTTGAAAAGATGAATCGCCTCTCCAAACTTCACAAGGTGAGCTGCATTTTTGGCTTCATGCAGAACCTGTGTGTGCAGAGAGAGAGACAGACACATTGACACAACTGTTTGTTCACGTGTATTGAAAATTTGAATGTAAAAAAACAACACACAAAATACAGCATTCATATTGCATTCATTACAATACTACGGAAGTGCTAAGAGGCCATGCATTCTATCTTGTTTTCTCGTGATCACGACAACGCTGTTTTCTTGTGATCAAGACTTAATTATTTTACTTTAATTCAATTACCCATTATTAATTAATATTATTATTTATATCTGCCAATGTATGACCGGGCCACCGAAAATGTTCAGATGTAGACTACACTCTTTAAAACAGAATCTTCCACATGTAAATTGAAATCCAAATCCTCTAAAGAATTGTTAGGGCAATTAATTAGGGCAACCGGAGCCAGGAACACTTCCCAAAAGACATTATAATTTGAACGGCATCTACGCTTATGTAAGTCTGTTTTTCATTATCCTGAGGTTTCCATAATCCTAGACCAGGCCGTATCCTGAGCAGATGCTGTGGCGGTCATGGAGGAGTGGAGAGCATGAGACTCCGGAAAGACCCCAGTGACAGACGAGTCTCCGCATTGATTCCGTGGGCCAGCCTATACATCAGCCGGTCACCTATTCACACCTGCAGCTTCTCCACAATGGAAGTCCAGCATTCTTCAGCCTCCGGCGCCTCGATTGCAGCTCTGAACAAGAAGTTTGACCAGAGCCTGGTTTGTCTCAAGGTTTTTTCCTTCACTTTCGTCATTTGGTGAAGTTTTGTTCCTCACCTTTGGCTTGCTTGGTTTGGGACTCGATGGATCGATGGATTTGCTCTTCAGTGTTTGGACTTTCAGCGGTGAAAATTAAACCACACTCAACTGAACTAAACTGAACTCTGAAAACTGGACTGACACAGTTTCAATTTACTAGAACTTCTATGTTAAGCTGCTTTGACACGATCTACATTGTAAAATCGCTATAGAAATAAAGATGAATTGAATATAACTTAATGATTGTGTATGATGAAGAGGGAAAATTTGTGTTTTGCCTAGAGCAGAAGTGAGCTGTGAACCAATAGAGAATGATTGCAGACGCACATTCGCGCAACACACATTAAGGGCGTTCGGAACAGCAATAATAGGAGCGCAAATGCACATGATTAATGTACATTTATGATTCATGTATATAATTATATATCATTATTTACAATAATATCCCCTCAACTGTTACCATTTTAGAGCGTAGGTTCTAGATGGCGCAAAATAAGTTGCTGCATGTATGAATTAGAGTATGAAGAATGATGAAGATCCAGCTTTTGCTTTAATGCGTCCTTTCAATGCGTTATTTACAATTATTTTAAAAAGTGAATCGCTGCAAATAATGCGATATGAAGCTACTGTATGCAAGTCTAGGACATCCTCTTAGAATAAGCACAAAAAAATAGGTCATAAACTCGAGAAAACAGCTTTTGATATGTCGAGATCACGAGAGAACAAGAAAGAAAAAAATATAATAACACATGGCCTATAAGGACTTCTGTAGAATATTAATAATAATACTTTTATTTTATATAATTATTTTCCAGTGCTTAAGGATGCTTTACAATAAAAGTACGAGATCAGGAAAAACAATAAGCATAGTAGATTACAGTTTTGTGATCTGAGTCACACACACCTGGTTATGGACGTATGATTCACAAGCGTAGCACCACACAGAAAGGTCAGCAAAGCTTAGCACAACAGGGTGACCAGACTCCTGCCCATGGGTCACCATGTGCTGGTTCACATAACGCCCGCAAAGCACCTGAAAAAACCCAGAAACATCTTATAAAATGAAAACACACTTTCTGAAGTGTTCACATTAGGATGATCTCTGGAGAAGACGATGCATCTGACTCTAAGTTGGAAAAGTAAAGAGTCCATTGGATGCACACTTCAGAATCTCAGCATTAGTAGTGGGTAATCTGTAGTTATGTCTTATGTCTTTCTTTTCTTTTTTCATTCTTTTATAACCTGTTTTAACCTTGTATAATCTGTTTTTAATCACTGTTATTATTTGTTTTTATTTCTTATAGACCATTTCAATGTGGTGATGTCATTGGCCCATGAACATTTCCTGCTTGTTACCAAACTATTTCATAACTGTAACAAGAGGCAATTTAATCATATCTTAATGTTAAAACGGCTACCATAACATTATTTATCAATATGTGGACCTTTTTGGATTCTTGGAAGCTTTGGAAATTCAAAGTGTAATACAGGAAATACATTAGGACTATTGTTATTGTTTACATCCCTCAAAATGGTCCATACACTTGTCTCTTTTATTCCTGTTTATGTAAAGCACTTTGAATTGCCACTGTGTATGAAATGTACTATATAAATAAACCTGCCTTGCCTATTCTATAACTATTGTTATAGGTTCAGTGAATTTTGAAACTTTGCCATTTGCCTTTTTTTTGCCTATTATATTTTAGAGAAGTGTGCAGTTTTAGATGCAGCCACATTTTTGCATATTTGTGCTGTCAATTGTTCCTTTTTTTGTACATTCCGAGAGCCAAAGAGAGCCCATGACAGCTGCTGGCACTGCAACCTCTTACCTTCACCTGCTCCTGAAGGTCTACATCCCCCCAGGAGCCTTCAGTCAGGGTGTGAGCACTGGCTTGTGGTGCCAAGCTATAAGTCATTTCTAAAACTTTTTCATCAATGTTCCTCGCTGGTGGAATGATCTTCCCATTCCCACTCTAGTATCCTTTAAACAACAACTAAAATCCCATCTCTTCCGAGAACACCTGAACCCTGGTGAATAATATCAAAACCATCTATAGAAGCACTTTCTCCCTCTCTCTCTCTCAAAAAAAAAACCAACAACTAAAAAGCACTAAATTCTCTGAGCACAAACAAGTTACTTTGAATAACTAGTACTTCTTATATGTATTGCCTCTTCTTTTTGAATCGCTGAACACCTCCTCAATTTTAAGTTGCTTTGGACAAAAGCATCTGCTAAATGACTAAATATAATGTAAATGTAGAGTACACATATACAACATTCACTGCTGAATCATTTGTTTGTGAAAATGCTCATACACAAATTTTGTTAGTCAGTCCTTCCACGATTTTAAGTCAAATAATTTAGATTAAAAAAATTAATAAAAATAAATAAATAAATAAACTACACAAATTTGTGTATTTTCACAGCAAAAGACAAGATACCCAAAAATAATACACCAATTTTTGAGAAAAGTGGTCATAAAATGAGTCATTTTAAGCCATAAATATATATTAACCCTTGTGTACTCTTCAAATTGACTAACCTTTCATTATGTTTGGGGCTGTTTTTGCCCCATTGACTTCCATTATAACCTGTATTGCTGAGTCCCTGAAAAATTTCATAGCATTTTTCCAAAATGTGTCAAAATATGGTTTCTCACCAAAAATCATTTCATTTGCTGAAACACAGAGAACGTTGTGGCAAAATTAAGACTCAAAACCACCCAAGAGTGGATGAAAACACCCACAACAGCACACAAGGCTTAAAAAAAATGTCCCTACAATATTCTGGAGGGACAGGTTAGTGTTAGTGTTCAAACTCAACATGTACTATTGCTGGCAATTGCAAGTCATAATTCTAATCTTTACAGGGCACTCTTTAAGGCTCCTGCATGAATGTGTGTTTGGCACGTCTACATGTTGTTCTGCCTGTGATTTTGAGCCTCTGTTACCTTATAGCAGAAGAGGCAGATCCAGTTTTCTGCTTCACCTCCACACTCTTCACACGGCTGGAAGACGTCAATCCCTCCTGCGGGCACAGGTCGCACCGACTCCAAGTGTGGGCACCATGGCAACGGGTCCACCACATACATGGTGTCCTAGCAACAAGAGCCACACTATTTGATTAGCACTCAAATTCACATTAACAATATTGTCGCCCAGAGTAAAACTGAATGAGACGACAGACTGAAAGAAAGGAAATCTACCACACTGATACTAAAAAACAAGTCGCAAATTTACAAAAAAAAAAGGTAATGACGTTCAAAATGCAAACAACCTCAGCAAAGGAAAATGGCTAAAATGGCTCAACAAAAGGCTATAAGGATTGAAAAAAGAATGACTGATAATGACTGATAATAGGTAAACATAACTATTTAATTATTAAATATAAAATGACTAAAACAACTTGTTAGCATAAAATCTGGAGAATGCTAAAAGGCCAACATCATCACTCATGAACATGCATGATGTTACTGGCCTATGCCATTTAGTTATTAGCCCACTTCATCTGTCGTGATGTACATCACATGGATAAATAAAAAGAACAGATTAAAAGAAAAAGTTAGATTATATTATAATGCATTTTATTCTGATTCTCATTCTCCAAACACAGTACCAGAGTTTTTAATATATTCATGCATGCACGTTTAATTTTCCTCTCCCATCTGCTGTTGTGTGTAAGCTGCAATGTGCCTCAAAACTATGCATATGCTTAATCAACCATCTATAAGGTGTTTTGATTTGAAAAAAGTATCGACAATTGATTATCGATTAATCATTGGCATCTATAATGTTTACTGTATATACATTAAGTTTGTCTTGATTTTTCCTGTTTAATACATTTTTATTTTATATTTTTCCACAACATATTATTATTCTCATTTTTGGACCATGATCTTATATATTTTTTTGTTAGATTAGTTCCAGTTTTGGCTTTGGTATTAAGTAATCTAATGTATATACACAAACATATTTTTGTAAAGCATCCTATAGTAAATACTAATTTAAGAGAGATCTGTAACAGAGCAATTCTATGAATATGTCAACCAAAATAGCGAAACCCTTTCTAAGATTTTTTTACAGGAATACTTACTTGTCTGTCAATGTTTTCAAACAATTATATTTGATTTACCAAAGTCACACAAGTGTCAATTTCACATCTGTCACATCCATAACCAAGCTTTTTCCTCATAAATGCAAAAATGTCAAATAAAATAAAATCAATCATTTTTGTTCTATAGAGAGCAACTCTTCTCCGTTTGATTAGCATTGTTTCTTTTGGGTTGTGCAGTTTAATTCACAGAATTTCTACAAAGTATGTCATATACTGTAAACTCGCAAACTTTTTTGGTCACATCCATAACGCATGTTTATTTTCCTCATTTAAAATCTACAATATGTTTACAGATTGATATTTTTCTGATCCCTTAACTCTGTGGTTAGTAGTTTTGGAAAATATAAACAGATGTTCCAATATAACGTTAACGTATACTTTCTCTGTGAATTTGTTTTGAGTTTTTACTGCAAACGTCACATCCATAACACTGGAATTGCTCAACATGTATAATGTGTAACAATCATTAATTAACTAAAAACATTTAAAAATCTGAATCCTTCAATAAAGCTTTCTTTTTGCCATTTTTGCAAATTTGGACAGAGAGAGAGGGATGGGATTAGGAAAGGTCTGAAAATCGGGACGCCCACAGCACAGTTAAACTATATATCAGCGTACTGCCCACTAGGCTATAAGCACTGACAATGGGCTATTTGCAAACAATCTTTTAATTTTCAGTCTGCCAGCCCAAACGTTTCTGGTGAACTATCATGCCATTACCAAATCGCCACGTTTAAGATCTGATTTCTTTAAAAATCAGCAATCTTCACCGCCTGATTGATATAGTATATAAAGTGGGTCTCAGACCAGAGAAGAAGCACTGCATTAAATTCCATTTTTCCCTGCCATGGCTTTAATTCATTCATTCATTTTCTTTTCGGCTTAGTCCCTTTATTAATCTGGGGTCGCCACAGCAGAATGAACCGCTAACTTATCCAGCATATGTTTTACGCAGCGGATGCCCTTCCAGCTGCAACCCATCACTGGGAAACATCCATACACACTCATTCACACACATACACTATGGACAATTTAGCCTATCCAATTCACCTATACCACGTCTTTGGACTTGTGGGGGAAACCGGAGGACCCGGAGGAAACCCACGCCAACACGGGGAGAACATGCAAACTCCACACAGAAACGCCAACTGACCCAGCCGAGGCTCGAACCAGTGACCTTCTTGCTGTAAGGCGATCGTGCTACCCACGCCATGGCTTTAAAATATGGAAAATTACCCCAGTATTTTCAATGGAGTTTCTGCAATAGCAGCATACTGACGGCGCTAGCGTTTACATGGTCTTTCATCTTGTTTTACACTTGAACAACTAAATGAATGCTCAAGTCTATTTAACTGATTGTACTTTAATTAAATTACAACATCAGTGCTGTAAAAGGAAGCTTATGAAATTGAAAATAGTCACATAAACCTTTCACCAGAAGGTGATCATTGGCCGAAAGCACTAGCTGTGCATATAGTCCATTCAGAACAAATTGAACTTCAATCTATGACTGTAACAGCTTACCACATCTGTGGCTTGTGCTCCAAAGACGCGCTCTAAGACTGACTGCACAGTGTTTCCTCCAGCAGCCTCCAGAACCAAACTCTCCTGATCCTCCACGGCTGGTGAATCACAGGTGACCACAGACTCTGAGATCGAACGGTTCTGTTCAACAGAGCACGTTTAATTAGTCAATACATTACGAGTCAGTAAACTTCTAATGCCATTAGATCAGGGATGGGCACACTTGCTCCTGGAGGTCCGGTGTCTTGCAGAGTTCAGCTGCAACCTTAATCAAACACGCCTGTCTTATAGATTTCTCATGACATTGATTAGCATGTTCAGGTGTTTGATTAGTGTTAGAGCAAAGAGTTTGCCCATCCCTGCATTAGATAGTCCCTCCAGGACTTAAATATTTGCAGCCTAAAATGACTGACTTTTTTTGACAGCTTTTTAAAAAACATAAAGGTCACGGGAAGTGCTTTGAAATGTGCATTTTTGCTTGATGTGCGACAAGGATGGGACATAGAGTAGCTCCTCCTTTTTTTCAAAAACAGCCAATAGCGTTTTGTTTTTATCACAGCTCTGCCAGTGAGAGTGGTTGAGCTCAAACGCATCACATGAAAATTGTCTTGAAGGGTGTGGGGCATGTCAGACAATAGCAAGCATTTGATTGGTCAGAAGATTTGATGAAAAACTTAATGTAAAAAAAAAAAAAAAAAACGTTGATACATTTAGACGGAAGGGACAAACTGCAAGCTTTGGATGTTAATATCAGGTTTATATCTTGTAAATGCAATTATTGTCACTGTTTTGGAGCATCATTTGACATCTAAAAATATTTCACAGGGACTTTAAAGGTCCTGTAAAATTATAATAAAAATTTTTAGATGTTAGTTTCAGTCTGTTAGTTTTAAGGATATCTATTTGCTGGTGTGCTCCAAAACAGTGACAAAATTCAAGTTTAGAAAATACAAAACTGATTTAAACATGTAAAGCTCGCAGTTTGTCACTTCTGCCTAAATCGATAAACGATTTTTTCACGTCACCTCATACTTCAGTTTCTCATCAAATCTTGACCAATCAAATGCTCTCTAGTATCTGACATGCCACGCCCTCTTCAAGACGCTTCTCATTAGATGCGCTTGAGCTCAACCACTCTCACTGGCAGAGCTGTGATAAAACAAAACACTATTGGCTGTTTTTTTAAAGGGGAGGAGCTACTCTATGTCCCACCCTCTCTTCATTTTTCAGTTGAGAAACATTGAATAAAAAAATGCACATTTCACAGCACTTCACAGGACCTTTAAGTCATTATTTTCATAAATTCAATTGAAAATACACAAAAATATTGTTGTTGTTTTTTGTCTTACAGGTGTCTCTGCTTTTACATCTTTAATCTCTGCACATGTGTCGTCTCCAGCTCTGGCTTTCTCAGGGTTGAGTTTTAGGGGTGATTCTGACTCCAGGCCTGCTGAAACTCTGTGTGTGTTGGGTTTCACCTTCCGCCTGGCTCCTCCAACAGCGACTGACTCTGGGCTGGTGTTAGATGAGGTGCTGGTGTTGAGATTCAGAGAAAGCAGGTCAGCAGTGAGCTCATCGAAGCCGGATTTCTCGGGACATTGTGTTGCCTGTCCGGGACTCTGAGAAGGGGTGGTCTGGCGAGGAGATTTCTTACCCTTCCCCCCCGGTGTCCGTTTGCCTTTTGGTTTAGGTGAAGGCAGAGACAAACGAAGAGACTCTGGAACTGATTTCAACACGCAAACAAAAGCAAGTTGAGTTAAAATAATAATCCATTTGTTAAAGGGATAGTTCACCCAAAAATAAAAATTCTGTCATCATTTACACTTTACTTTTGTCTTGTTTCTAGTCCAAATATCTAGTCATTCTTAAATCAAGAAGTGTTTACTAAACAAGCAAAACATATTGTCTCGCTTTAAGAAATAATGTGTCAAAATTGAGTGAGTTTTGACTTAAAACAAGCAAAATAATCTGCCAAAGGGGTAAGCTAAATAATCCAGTTTTTCCATTTGACTTGATTTGCTTGTTTTAAGAAAAAAACTCACATAATTTTGACACATTATTTCTTAAAACAGGACAATATGGTTTGCTTTTCTAAAAAATGCTTATTGATTTAAGGATTTTTAGATATTTGGACTAGAAACAAACTAGAAACATTTATACTCATCCTGTGTTCCAATCCGGTTTGTGTTTCTTTCTTCTATTGAACACAATGAAAGATATACAGAAGAATGCTGGAAAATGCTGGCAACCACTGACTTTCGTAGTATTTTTTATTCCTACTATGGATGTCAATTAGTGTTGTCACAATCCTGCAATTTCAGTACTAAACGAACTTTTTATACTATATAATACACTGTTAACAATTTAGCACTGATGAGCATGTTCTTAATCACCGCTGATTGGCCATTGTTTTCATGTGCTCAACAGAAGTGACTGTGATTGGCCGTGAAGGTCATCAGTGCACCATTCTTCACCACTAGCAGGAAATGTAAATTTTTTAAATTTCAGTACCGATTGCTACCGAAATTACAATATCGTGACAACACTAATGTTGATAACTGCATTCTTCAGAATATCTTGTTTTGTGTTCAACAGAAGAAAGAAATTCCTAAAAGTTTAGAACCACTTTAGGGGCCGATCACACCGAACGCACTTTTTGTGTTGAGAGCCGCCTCTTTTGAATGGTTTACTAATGGCCACGAGGGTTTTGCGCGCTGCTTATCCGCCTTGTGCCCCTCGCGTTTTTTGCCGTTGCATGCTGGGCCCTCACAGCTGAAAAAAAAAAGTCAACTCTGAGCGAAAAAAGCGTGTTACGTCAGTCGCGTCTTTTTCATTCACCAATCAAATTTATGCAGAGGCGGGGTTACTGTTGAGGTGACAGCAGTGTTTGTGTTGTCAAGACGACTACGGAGACTTTTAAAGATGGAGGACAGACTTGTGGTCGCTGTTTCAGGTTATCCAGAGCTGTATGACTTTACAAATCTTGAATATGACAATATTATTAAATATTACAATTATAACAATATCCACAGCAACACTCGCGCACAATACGCAGCTGATTCAATCGTTGCCTAGCGTGGTTGGTGTGATCGGCCCCTTAGTGTGTGAAGAAATGGTGAGGAAATTTTTATTTTTGAGTGAACTGCCCCTTTAAAGTTCAACCCGAGTATACTTTCTGTTATTCTGAGATTGCAAACTCACTGTGTACTCTGAGAGAGCTCCAGAAGGGGGCGTGAGCACGCAGGACATTATTAATGCTGACAGTGGCGCTGGTCTTCAGAGGGGTTAGGTGGTCTAGAGGAGGAGGAGAGTCTCCCAACAACATACTGGTGCACATGGACATGGACTCCGAGATGGAGGTGAGGTTATAACCTCCCTAATGTGGAAAGAGTTAATTGACAAATCAGATCCAAAGTGACCCATTACTCTTTCTCCTGCTGGACGATTCATCACTCTCTTTATCCATCAACCCAAGAAGGATTCTGTTCATTTTTCTGACTGCTGCAAAGAAAATGATCCTGAAACTATGGCTGGATCCATCTACTCCAGTTACTCTACTTACTGGACATCATTAGTTTGGACTATACCACAGCCAAAATAAATGTTGCCAGCATTTTTGATCATGGTCAAATATGAGATAGACGTCTATGTGGATAAAAGTCTATGTGGATTTTCATTTGAAAAAAGCATCAAGATTTACTTGTCAAATACTGGGGGCAGCTTTATTTCTTACTTGGGTATAACAGGACAGAGTGCTTAGATATCACCTTCTATGGTTTTTGTTTGTTTAATTTGATTCATGGCTTACTTGTGGCACTACGCGTTGGATGCCTGTATAGGGGAGGATATTTGGTGATGATAGATCTATTGTACTTTGTTGTATGTATTTAACTTGTAAAAACCCAATAAACATAATGTTCAAAATAAATATGAGAGAAACTGTATCACATGTTTCAATCCAGATTTTGTACCTATTATATCTGTATAATTTAGCTTTCTGTTGGGTGGATCTCTGGCATTGCTGCATATAGTTCTAAATCTACAATGTTCAATATATAAAGAATAAAAACATGGTAAGATGACATCAAAAGCCTGCACTACAAGTGTGTGCACATACTACCTTTTTAATTTGAGGTCTTATGTAACTCTGAAAATGTATAACTGGCACATATTGTGTTACCAAATGCACATTGAACTCACAGTACATTGGAGTTGGTTGCATTCATAGAAAACAGAGATACAATAACACTGTAGTTTGTTGTAGCTTCATATATTCAATCAGCTTGTAATCCAATCATGTAAAAAGTTATGATATCCTTCTGAACTCCATGGTTTTCTGTACCAGGACATAATGAAAATGATCTGGTCCTTGCCGGGTCTTCATATTTGCAAAATAAACACTCAGTTGAACAACAACACATGACGCACAATTTTGCACCGTGTTATTCATTTAACAAAAACATTAAGCTAAACTGGAAAAGCCATGACCAACCAAGTTAGGACACGCTGAATTTTAAAGGGATAGATCACCCAAAACTGAAAACGCATTCACTCTAAACTGGTTTTAAACCTTTATGAGTTTCTTTCTTCTGTTGAACACAAAATAAGATTTTATAGATATTATAAGCTGAAAACCTTTGGAATAAAAGTCACCATTGACTTCAATAGTAGGAAAAACAAATATTACAGTAGTTGACCGATACAGGTTTCTAACTTTCTTCAAAATATCTTATTTTGTGTTCAACAGAAAAAAAGGAAGTCAAACAGTTTTGAAACAAGCAAAGGGTGAGTAAATGATGACATCATTTTCAGTTTTGGGTGAACTATCCCTTTAACACTAACAGGAATTAAAAGGGTAATAGCAGTCACAATAATTAATCCATTCTGAGTGCCCATTTACCATCAACCAGGTCAATTAAACAGCTGATATTTTGGCATTTTTAAATAACCATGGACAATAACTGAGGTGGTTGGTTTAAAAAACACTAAATGTTTTGTCAATTAATAATATTTCTACCTCATCTGACATCATTGCAATGTTATTATAGCTAACATCAGGCACACATCTTTAGATATCAACATCAGCACTGTACACTGAAAAACTCAAAAGAATATAGTGAATGCAACCCACCTCCAGAATAATAAGCACTCTTCCTGCAGCCAGACTCATCAGCTGATGGGTGAGGTGAGCGTAGCCCTCAGGGGTCACCTGAAACCCTCCTAACGGATCCCCTCGTGCCGCATCAAACCCAGCAGACACCAGCACCAGCTCTGGGGCAAACTATAATACAGAAAGCCCAAAAATATGATGGACCTGGCTGGGATTTGCTTATTGTGCAGTGACTATTGCTCAGTGAAGTTGTAGGTGATCTTTGAAATGTGAGTTTTTTTGTTTAACATCCTGATTACACAATTGCCTTGTCTATTGTATTTTATTAGCCTAAATAACCATAACCTAAATAGCTGGGTTTCCTCTTGAAACATTTCCATTGTGTTCTGTGCTATTTGTTTGTGTTGTGAGAAAATGCAGCACTTTTTTTTATGTGTTTGCATTGTGAGGATTTGCAACATATATGCTGTCAAACAGGTGAGCATCTTTTCTCAATTTGCAGGTGTTTTTTGTAATTGTATGCGTTTTCTTAAGTTGCAGCAAGTTAAGCTTTCTCTGCCATTTTACCTCTCTTGCTATGGGCATCACTAAGTGATGGAAAGCCGCCATGTATTCTGGGTCTCCCATTTTTCCCTCGTTCCAGGGGATGTTGACGTTGTATCCTCTGCCTTTCCCCAGTCCCACCTTATCATAGTTAGCATCCTCTGAGTTCGGAAAGAATGCCCCATCTTCGTAACGATGCAGAGAGATGTACAGAACACTGGGAGAAATGACAAAAGACCGGTCAGTATTTACTAACCAATTCTCATGCGGCTGATCACACACAAACATTACACACGTGAAAGCATAAAGAGGATATATTAGTAACGCCAACTCTGGAGGAAAATTAATTTTAACTTAAATGCTTATGAAATATAGTGTAAGCATTTTTTCTCATCTTGAGATTTGGGAGGCCCTAGCATGAGAGATGTGATGACTTTTATTCATTTAGCAGATGCTTTTATCTGAAGTGACGTACAAGCGAGGATAAAAAAAAGCACTTCAAATCAACAGAGAGTAGCAGTGTGTAATAAATACGCCAACAAGTCTAAATTACTAAGTCTAGAAGCATATATATCCATATCTCTCTACTTTCTTTCTATCTATCTATCTATCTATCTATCTATCTATCTTGTATTGCACAATGTTTTCAAGAATGTTTTATGAGGTACATAAAAGGAAAGTATGGCAGTTTAGAGAGATTAGACAAAACAGATATAAGCGGGAGAAAGCCCTCCCTTCCTCTGTAGTGTTCACTGTGTTTCTGTAGGGCTGTCTGACCTTCTCTTGGAAGAGAATAAAACTATCATTCAATATAGTTGGACTCCTTATCAGTGACGTAATTTTAAATTGTCATGACACAAACCCCTCTCGCCTGTCAACTTTTATTTTAACGCATTTAATGAAACTATGGAATTACATTTGTGGCAATTAAAACGAAAGTAGAAACATCTTACATTTTTGTGAAAGACTTTTCATTTTCCTATCTTGTAATAGTGTATTTTTTTTCTTTCTGTGAAGTTTTGTTCATCTACAGTATATTAAGCTTAATTAATTTTTACTGGCACAAATACACTTCAAAATGAAACAAAACTACAAAAATTTGTCATTCAGAAGCATTCATGATTATGACGCACCACTAATCACATTTCAGCTGTTTTAGGAATGCAACTTCAGAGAGAGGCTTTTATTGAAAGAATGGGGCAGTTAAACACTCCAGTATATTGAACCTGACCACAAATCCATATCATCAGTCATTTCAAATGCCAATACCAAAGTCTCAAGGGTACAGCACTGAAACCTGAATATTTAATTATAAAGGTCAGAGAAAGGGTCAAAAATGCTCATCCAAGATAAAATACAAAAACAAGAACATCTGAATTTATATGCAGATATCTTGAGGATAACTGATCTTAGAAGGTAGTATAGTATTTATAGTATTCTTAAAATTATTAATTAATTTTCATTCAAATTTTTTATTATAGATTTCAGTGACTTAGTGACTAATTTAGCTTTAATTATTATTAAATAGCAATATTAAATTAGTCATTTTAATACCAGTTTATATATTTTCAATTTAGCTTTGATAAAATGAACAGTTTTGTTTGCATTAGCACTAAAAGCACTGATCCAGACCATTAAATGAGTACTATATGTGACCCTGGACCAGTGATGGGAATGACAGCGTTATAAATAAACGACATTACTAATGGAATTACTTTTTTCAGTAACAAGTAATCAAATAAATTACAATGCCATTTCCGTTACAGACAACAAAATGTGGCATTATATACTGTAATTGATATACAGTATTTATAGATGTATATATGCCAGCCTGATCTGTTGTGTATTACGGAGGGAGTCCCACACACTGAACTATATAGATTTATTAATATTTTATAATTAATATTTTTGTCATTTTCTTTTAAAAAGTAAAGCATTAACTACTTTCCCTGCTAATTAGTTACTTCTATAATGATGTAATTCAGTACTAACTCAGTTACTATTTGTGAGAAGTAACTAATTCATTCATTCATTCATTTTCTTTTCGGCTTAGTCCCTTTATTAATCAGGGGTCGCCACAGCGGAATGAACCGCCTAACTAACTAATTACTTTTTTTAATTAATGTGCTCAACACTGCCCTGGACCACAAAGCCTGTCATAAGTGTCAATCTTGTAAACTGATTTATGCATACAAAAAAAAAAAAAGATTAATTAGTTGTTTCTTTTTCATTTTTCCCTTTTTTTATGTTTCTTCTGATGTTTATGCTATTTTTCTTTTTTATAATTATAATTGTAATTATAACAAAATTTGAGTACTACGTATAATTAGTACACCTGGCAATAATGTATGTCAATTGTATGTCATTTAAAGTCACATACTGAGGTCCAAATGTAACAGTTACTATTTGTGAGAAGTAACTAGTAACTATAACTAATTACTTTTTTTTAAAGTAACGTGCTCAACACTGCCCTGGAACACAATGCCAGTCATAAGTGTTAATTTTGTAACCTGATTTATGCATATTAGGAAAAAAAAAAAAAAGGTTTAAAAATGTATATTTATATATTGTAAAAAAAAATGAAAAATGTAAAGTTGTCAAATTAAGTTCATAACAATTGATATTACCAATCAAAAATTGAGCTTTGATATGTTTAAATAGTACAACTACAAAGTATTTTTACACAATGTAGTCTTTACTTAATAACCTAATTATTTTTGGCAAAAAAATAAAAATAAATAAAAATCAAGAATTTTGAACCAAACTACAGTGCTCAACGAGTACACCCCTCACAAATCTCTCATTTAAATTAATATTTTCTATAGGAAGCTTTGTATTTTTTTGCTTCTCTTGATTTTTCCTCTTTTATTAAATTTGTATTTAATATTTTTCTATAACATATAAATTTGGGTGTACTAGTTTTTGGACCGTTATTGTAAGTTATTTTGTTAGATAAGCTCCAGATTTGGCTTCAGTACTGACTAATCTAATAAATTTAATAATACAAATAAAAAAATAAATCAAATATAATATTGTATAGCTTCCTATTGAAATATGAATTTAAAGGATAGATTTGTGAGGGGTGTACTCATATATGCTGAGCATTATACATTAGATTAGTCAGAACTAAAGCCAAATCTGGTGCTAATCTAATGAAATAACGATCCAAAATTAGTACACCCAAATTTATATTCATTCATTCATTCATTTGTCATCTTTTCAGCTTAGTCCCTTTATTAATCTGGGGTCGCCACAGCGGAATGAACCACCAACTTATCCAGCATATGTTTTACACAGCGGATGCCCTTCCAGCTGCAACCCATCACTGGGAAACATCCACACACACCCATTCACACACATACACTATGGACAATTTAGCCTACCCAATTCACCTATACCGCATGTCTTTGGACTTGTGGGGGAAACCGGAGCACCCGGAGGAAACCCACGCGAACACGGGGAGAACATGCAAACTCCACACAGAAACGCCAACTGACCCAGCCGAGGCTCGAACCAGCGACCTTCTTGCTGTGAGGCGAACGTGCTACCCACTGCGCCACCGTGCAGCCCCGAAATTTATATGTTATGGAAAAAAATTTTATTAAAAAAATAAAAAGAGCAAAAATCAAGAGTAGCAAAATTTATTACATTTTGTTGAAATTTTGTAATTTGTAATTTTTTAATTGTTCGTGAATTTTAAAGTACTATCTTTCTATTTCTAAAGATGTTCCATGGCTATTATATTATTTTAATAAATATATCTGTTTAATAAATCTGTTTTGTTCAAATGCACCAAAATATATGACCTATATTCACTGAGAAATGGATAAAAATATATTTATTTTCAAAATGGGGTGTACTCATTCATGCTGAGCACTGTATGTATTTTTAGATATTTACTGAGATGAGATTATTGATGAGATTATTGTTGATGGCAGCACCAGACAAACCTGTCATCGTCCTCGAAGATGTGCTGTGTGCCGTTTCCATGGTGAACGTCCCAGTCGAGAATGAGGACACGCAGAGGCTGGCGTGTGATGCTCTGGGCGTAGCGTGCAGTCAAAGCAGCTGTGTTAAAGAAACAGAACCCACAAGCTGTGTCTTTCTCTGCGTGATGACCTGGAGGACGGACTATAGCCACAGCGTTTCTCACCTACAGGACCAAACAAACAATGTAGGACTTTTAATTATTTTCAAGTACAAAATAAGACATTATTGCTTGTAAAAATCACAAAATGTCGAACCTGGCCTGTGAGTATGGCCTGTGCAGAATTAAAGCACGACCCAGCAGCCATCAGGGCACAAGTGTAGCTCTCATTACTAATGAAAATGGAGTTGTATTCGTTCCCCAGTCTGTTTAGATCTCTGGGTTTCATGTGCTCTGAACTCTTAATGATGCTTATGTGCTTGGAGCTAGCAGAGATAAACAGCGAACATTAGTTTCACCAGTCACAGGGATGATATATCAGTAGCTACGTTTCCATTCAAAGATGTGAATTCAATTTATGCGCAAAACTGGAATATCACATAAAAGACGTGTGAATAAAGCAGCGTTTCCATCCAATGAGTCAAAGAGAACAAAATCGTCACTTCATGATTAACTGGCGACAAATATCAAAATAAAAACTGAATTTGCTGCGGTAGGAGAAGCTGCGTGAATCTTTTCCCTATTTATTACATTACTTGCGCCTCAGAAGACAGTATGCCGACACGCAATGAACGCGTGGTGGCGTTTGAAGGCGTGAGACGTGGAGCACAGATGCTCTTGACAATTCTGGAGGTAATTAATAATATAATAACACTAATACTGAAATGGTTCAGGCGTTTTAGAATGACCAAAACAACATTTCAGAAGTTTTACAATGTGCTCAGCCTGCAGCTTTGTCCATTTACACACATTTTTATCATCACATGATCTCTTATAACAAAATCACATGACTTTTTTTTAACACGTATACTGGAATTTGTTTGGTAAAAGTGTTTCCATCATAGTTTAAGCTCATTTTTTCTTATCGAATAAAAAGATAATCCTACTCAGTTGCGTATACGTTTTTTTTAATGCGCATTTTTAAAATGCATTCGCATCTTGGCGTTACAAAATGCACACAAAAATAGGTGGATGGAAACATAGCTAATGACGTAAATGAAATACAGACACATGAATGTGATCAATATTGATTTATTGATCTGAATGCACTTCACCTGTGACAAAGTGCCAGCTCCTCTTCTGTTGCTAGGCGAGCTGGTATCCGATGGCAACGGGACAGCAGGCCCAACTCCTCATGGCGGGAGAAGATTCGTGAAATTCTCTGAGGGAGCTCCGGATGATGACTGTAGGAATCAATGCATTCTTATCTGATATATTATGTAAAAGCAAATAAACATAATACACACAACTGAGAAAAAAAAAAGAAGTCTTCTGGGTTCCAACTTGTAGCTAAATATCAAATTCCCTGACTTTTTTCCCTCACTGTCACTGACTGAAAGCTAAATTTCCATGACATCTAATGAATATACAGTTGAAGTCAGCATTATTAGCCCATTTTTTATTGTTCCAATATTTCCCAAATGATGTTTAACAGAGCAAGGAATTTTTCACAGTATTTCCTATAATATTTTTTCTTCTGGAGAAAGTCTTATTTGTTTTATTTCAGCTAGAATAAAAACAGTTTTTCATTTTTTTTAAACCATTTTAAAGTAAATATTATTAGCCCCCTTAAGCATTTTTTTTTTTTTTTTTCTACAGAACAAACATTCGTTATACAATGACTTGCCTAATTACCCTAATTACCCTAGTTAAACCTTTAAATTGCACTTTAAGCTGAATACTAGTATCTTAAAAAAAATATCTAGTAAAATATTATTTACTGTCATCAAGACAAAGATAAAAGAAATCAGTTATTAGAAATTAGTTATTAAAACTATTATGTTTAGAAATGTGTTGAAGACAATCTTCTTTTCGTTAAACAGAAATTGGGAAAAGAAATATGCAGGGGGGCTAATAATTCAGGAGGGCTCGTAATTCTGACTTTAACTGTGTATTATTAATATAATGTTAAAATAATAACCATATTAAAATGGTTTTAGCTTGAATATCATTTTGCATGATTCAATAGCAACTATGAGGAAAAACAATAAATAATTTACGTCAAGACGGTATAGAAAGATTTAAATCTAATATAAAGAGACAAACAAACAAAAGAATTCATATTCCATGACTTTGAAAAAAGTATAAAAATTCCCTGACTTTCAACGTCTGGAATAGATCTTCAAAAATTCCATGATATTCCAGAAACTGCATGATCAGTGGGAACCCTGTGATCACGTTATTTTACAGAGATTGCTCTCACCCGTCCCACATGTTGTGATGAAGCATCATTCTCTGGTCATAAACGAGCCCAGTGATGGGAGAGGAAACCTTCACTTCTGCACATACTGGAGCGGGCAGGGGGAAGACTTCAGACAGAGGACCCCCCTCTGAAGGTCATCAAACAAACACACACATTAAAGAGCAGAAAACCAAACAAGCCTCCAAATTTAATCATAAAAATGCTAAATGATGCTTTGGCAAACTGCAGCTGATTGATTTGTTGTATCTGCAGATAATAAGATAATATAATGACCAACTGACACAAAGACCAATGAATTTTCATGTTTTGATTTTGTTTTTACAATAATTAATTAATTAATAATAAATAAAAGCTGAGAAATATATATTTTTTTCCACTATGCCTTTTGTATATCGTCTTATTATCTTTTGGGAGAAGCCTGTGTCTTTCCAGTCAAAAAAAACAACAACTTGCTTGTTGAATAAAAGTAACCAGCCAGGGGTATGAATAATCTTGGGCTTCACTGTATATATATATATAAAAACACATAAAACGCAGAAGATTTGGTTTAAAATTATGTTTCTTTTGTTAACATTAAC
>CAIGQV010017835.1:26370934-26403446 GCA_903798115.1 Danio jaintianensis | reverse complement strand
GCTTCTCTTGATTTTTCCTCTTATTAAAATTTGTATTTAATAATTTTCTATAACATATAAATTGGCTTTACTCGTTTTTGGACCGTTATCGTAAGTTATTTTGTTAGATAAGCTCCAGATTTGGCTTCAGTACTGACTAATCTAATGTATATGCACAAATATAATATTGTAAAGCTTCCTATTAAAAATATGAATTTAAAAGAGAGATTTGTGAGGGGTGTACTCATATATGCTGAGCGCTGTGTGTATATATATAATATTTTTTTAATAGCAAGAAATCTATTTATCAAGCCCAGCCGAAAACAACAGTAAACAACAACAACAACAGAAACCACCAAAGAATGAACAATAATATGAGCCAAAATGACTCATTTGAGCAGCACATATTTGTCACTCCAATGGTTCTCAAAAATATGTACATGCCGCCTTTTCTTCCGTTTTTCAGAGTTTCTTGAACTTTTCCCCCTTTGAGGAAAAACCTTTGGAAGTCTATAAAAGCTGTTCAGCATTTCTTATTTTGGCACATTTTGATGTTCAGACAGCGATTCCTATGTAGAAGAATCACTTTTTTTTCTTTTATTGCTTGAACTGACAATACAAGAACATCAGAACAAAGTCCAAGGGATCACAGACAGATCTTAAAAAAGGTCAATAATATACATAGTCATGAGAAAAACTATAATCACATAAATAACATACCATTAGACAGAAAGGGAAAAAATACAAATAAATTAATAATAATAAAATAATATTACTAAAATTACTAAATTAAACAAACAAAATTAAACAAATGAATGAAATTACATGACACTTAAACAAATAACCATAAGGAAAGAAACTAAAATCGAGGATCTTCTTTAAATACATCTGTATAATATTTTGGGAATTTTAGGTGTGTAGAAGAATCACTTCCTGCCCTCCATCTGAATTTCGCGCATCATCTGTAAACAACCTATTACCAAACGAATTAAACAGCACTTAGACAAATGCATTTACGACCTAAAATGTAGTAATAAAAATATAAGAAATGTGTTTCAGTCAAAGAAAAGAATCCCTCCGAGGGGAAAATTTCTTTGGAATTCTCTAATAGATCAAATTTATTGGAAAAAAGCTCGGCTCTTACCCAAATTTTGTGTTCAAGTTAAAGAATTACATTTAAAAGTGTTACACAATATCAACCCCACAATCGAGATTGCATCTAAATTTGGTAATCCCAAGTCAAATTGTGTCCTCTGTAACTCAAGTACCGAATCAATTGACCATCTTTTTGTCAAATGCCCACGTTAAAGTGTTTTGGTCTGATTTATCCGTCTTTTTTACATCAAAATATAAGTTTAACATAGATTTTTCCATGTGTGATATAATTTGTTACTTTTCTCATGACAAACATTCATTCATTCATTCATTTTCTTTTCGGCCCCCTTATTAATCTGGGGTCGCCACAGCGGAATGAACCGCCAACTTATCCAGCAAATGTTTTTACACAGCGGATGCCCTTCCAGCTACAAACCATCACTGGGAAACACCCATACACACTCATTCACACACATACACTACGGACAATTTAGCTTTCCCAATTCACCTATAGCGCATGTCTTTGGACTTGTGGGGGAAACCGGAGCACCCAGAGGAAACCCACGCTGTGAGGCGATTGTGCTACCCACTGCGCCACCGTGCAGCCCCATGACAAACATAACATAGAATTTATAGGCAATTTATTTACTTTAATGGGTAAATATGATATTCACAAATGTAAATTTTCTTCATCATTACCATTTGCAGAATTTTCTTTGCGACTCTTGTTTAATTACTACATTACAAAATGTTTACAGCAAAAAAAGTGTAAAAACTGAAATTTTTATAAGGACTTCGTAAATATTATTTAATTTGATAGTTCTGCCTCTGTACCCTGTTTTTTTTATTATCTTATTTTAGTATTATTTTTATTTATTTATATATAATTTTCCTTGTTTATTATTGTACTTGATGTCATCCATTGTTATGGTTAATATGATTGTATTGTTAAAACAGTTAAAATAAATATAAAAATAAAAAAATAATAATTAAACAGCACTTCCTCATGTTAAGCCCCGCCCCCTTCAGGACTGGACTGTTTTGGTGATTTTTCTTCTTCCCGCTTATTTTTCTGTGAGGCGCGCGAGCGAGCGCTTTGAAATGACGTCAGTAACGCCGCGGTCTGCGCAGGAACGCTGGAGGTCAGTGTGTGGCAAGTTTTGATTAACTTGTTATTAATTAAGACAAGTTATGGTTAATTTGATTGGAAGAAGGGACTTTGAGGGTAATTAAAATTAAAAAAAAAATTTCAGAAATATAATAAACTCTATTTTGTATGTTATTTCTTTATTTTCTGAATTGCACAATAACAAAATATTCAAAGAGTAAAGAGATTTTTAAGCAGCAAGGGAAATGATGTACATTAGGGATTAAGGGAGAAAAAACGTGTTTAAATTGTAGAGAAATAAACAGAAATTAAATAAATGAAGGGAAAGGTTATATGGAAGTACTACTACTACTAATTATAATATTGTTTAAGTTTTTAAAAATTATGTTTAATAATACAATAGGGCTTATTGCAGATGCTAGTTTTACTATACAGAATTATTTGGTTAATTTGGAATAAAGCGGTTTTATTGTTTTACCATTGAAAACAATATTTCTTAATATTAATTAAAATAAAGTATAATAATAAATAGAAAAAATAGAAAAGCATGCATCTACTCAATAGGTATTTCTATAAATAACTGTTAACAAATCTACGCTTACCTTTCGCTGCATATATAGAATGAATGAAAATACAGTGCATTAAAAATGATGAAACAAATAATGTAACAAACAATATATTTTCCATAATTGTTATTTTATTCTTTCTTTTGAAATAAATATTGCAAACATTGTGTTATTATGAAGATGAAGCTATGAAGGGTGACACGGTGGCGCAGTGGGTAGCACAATCGCCTCACAGCAAGATCGCTGGTTCGAACCCCAGGTGGGTCAGTTGGCATTTCTGTGTGGAGTCTGCATGTTCTCCCCGTGTTGGCGTGGGTTTCCTCCGGGTGCTCCGGTTTCCCCCACAGTCCATAGACATGCGGTACAGGTGAATTGAGTAAACTAAATTGGCCGTAGTGTATGTGTGTGAATGCGGCTGGAAGGGCAACAGCTGCGTAAAAACATATGCTGGATAAGTTGGCGGTTCATTCCGCTGTGGCGACCCCTGATTAATAAAGGGACTAAGCCGAAAAGAAAATGAATGAATGATGCTGGATAATCAGTTCATGTCTGCACTGAAACCTCTATTTATTTAATATATATGTATATAGTATAATATTATAATATATATGCAGTTCAAGACACCGGGATTTTAATTATAGTTAATTATGCCGTTTCAGGTATTCTGTGGTGTAATTTATGTTACTCATGGTGTTAATGCTGTCATTATTTGTCTGATTGTTCAACATCTTGGTCGATAATCATTGTTTTTATTGGTGCTATTTGTGACCCAGACCACAAAACCTTAAAGTCTTAAAGGGACAGTTCACCCAAAGCTGAAAATTCTGCCATCATCATTTACTCATCCTCAGAGTTTCTTTGTTCTCTTCAACACAAAAGAAGATGTTTCAAAAAATGTTGGAAACCGGTAACCATTGACTTCCATAGTATTTTTGTCTTTACAATGGAAGTCAATGGTAAAGGGTTTCCAACATTCTTCAGAATATCTTCTTTTGAGTTGAACAGATTAAAGAAACTTGATTAAAGCTTGGACCCAACTGAGGGTGAGCAAATAGTGAGTAAATCTTCATTTTTGGGGGAACTGTCCCTTTTAGTTGCATGTAGGAAAACCCAATAATACATTTTATACAACAGTTCTGTCTGGTTCTTGAATCTGATTGGTTGATAGCCGTGTGATATTTTGCCAGTAACAGCACTCGTACCGCCTCTTCACCCTTCACCCTTGTGTATTACTCCGCCCACATACAGCTACAAGCAGAGGACACTCTACAGTTTGACAAATATTGCAGCTGTTGGACAACATAATGTATTTTTTAGGCTTTTATAATGTAGTTGTTTAGATTGCAACTATGCAGTTTATTTATAAGGATAGTGCCTATTTTAGGATATTTATAATTTCTGAGAGACAGCGTGTCGGCGACCATTAGCCTGTCTTTGAGCAAAGACGGTTGACGATGTTCCTCCACAAGATGGCGACAGAGACCGCATAATAAAGCCTAAGAGAAAACAGCATAATTTCAAACCACAGCTGATCAAATCATTATTAAACAGGTAAATGACAGGTAAAAGTCGATCTCTCTCTTCTGTATGTTGTAGTGCTGTATTTATAGAGAATCATTCAAATACTAGCTCTAAAGTGACGTTGGTGAATGAGCAATGGTTTCTGCTGTTCTGACGTCAGCTGCAGATGTGAATGAATGGCGAAAGAAAGTAGTTCTTTGTACAAAAGGGTTTTTGAGACTCTCCGTGTTTGTTTTTCTTTTTTATACACACGATTATACCGTCGAACTGTTGTATAAACGCAATATCACACGAGTAGCAGTGCGATGTGGCTGTATATCGTCACTGGTGGGACACTAAGGCACTCGGCCTGCGGCCTCCCACCAGTGCCGATATACTGCTACATCGCACTGCTACTCGTGTGATATTGCTCATGTATCTCATTCTTTCATGCTAAAAATAATTACAATATGAGGTAAAAAACAAAACATGTAGAATGACGATATTTATTAAGTTTCGTACCATAACTATATCAAAAATCGTATTATGCATTTCTAAGAGCTTCTTTTGAACAATTTTAACGTTGATTTTCCTCAAAGTTTAGATTTTTTAACTCAGATTTCCGATTTTCATATCTCAGCCAAATATTTTCCTATTCTAACAACCATGCATCAATGGAAAGCTTGTTTATTCAACTTTGAGATGATGTATCCTAATTTAACCCTTTAAGTGCCATCACAAGTTTGTCCATAGGTTATCATTAAAATAAAACAAAACTTAATTAATAGTGAATTATTAATAGCAATTTAACCAAGCAAATTGGTCCAAAAACATTTCTTAATGTTTTTTTTAACTATTTAACTGACATCGCAATTTTTTTTCTCCATAGGTAATCATTAAAACAAAAGAGGCATGTCATGACACGATCTTTCCATACAGTTGAATACAAAACTATTATTAGCCCTCCTGTGAAATTATAACTATTTCCCAAGTAGAGCAAAGACATTTTCCACAGTATTTCCTATATTTTTCTTCTAGAGAAAGCTTTATTTCTTTTAATTTGGTTAGAATAAAAAAAACTATTTAAAACAACTGTAAAAACTACTAAGCTCAATATCATAAGCCCCCCTTAAGAATTTCTTTCATTCAATCTTTTTTCCCTATATAGGTTATCTTTAAAGCAAAAGAGAGTTGTCATGATACGATCTTTACATACAGTTGAATACAAAATTATTAATATTAGCCCTCCTGTGAAATTGTAATTATTTTTCGAAAACTTCTCAAGTAGAGCAAAGACATTTTTCAAAGTATTTCCTATAATTCTGTTCTGGAGAAGTGTTATTTCTTTTATTAATTTAAAACAAATGTAAAAACCACTAAGCTCAATATTATTAGCCCCCTTTAAGAATTTCTTTTATTCAATCTTTATTTTCCATAGGTAATCATTAAAACAAAAGAGGGTTGTCATTGTAAGATCTTTACATACAGTTATTAATACAAATTATTATTAGCCCTCCTGTGAAATTGTAACTATTTCCCAAGTAGAGCAAAGACATTTTTCACAATATTTCCTATATTTTTATTTTATTTCGTTTAGTTTGGTTGGAATAATAAACTCTGTAAAATAATTTGTAAAAACAGCTATAAGCTCAATAATATCATTAGAAAAAAACATTTTTTCATAGTATTTCCTATATTTTTCTTCTAGAGAAAGTTTTATTTCTTTTAATTTGGCTGGAATAAAGGGGTCGCTTGGTGATTTCCAAAAATACCATATGTTATTAAACTATTAGAATTACCATATTTTATTTATAACCTACAGAAGATAATAATAGTATTTAATAGTTACATAAACGCTGGCAGCTAACTCTCTGCAACTCTCACATGGTTGCCCACTGAAGCTAAGCAGGGCTGAGCCCGGTCAGTACCTGGATGGAGACCACATGGGAAAACTAGGTTGCTGCCGGAAGTGGTGTTAGTGAGATCAGCAGGGGGTGCTCAACCTGAGGTCTGTGTGGGTCCTAACGCCCCAGTACGGTGAAGGGGACTCTATACTGCTCAGTGAGTGCCGTCTTTTGGATGAGACGTTAAACCGAGGTCCTGACTCTCTGTGGTCGTTAAAAATCCCAGGATGTCCTTCGAAAAAAAGTAGGAGTTTAACCCGGGCATCCTGGCCAAATTTGCCCACTGGCCTCTGTCCATCAGGGCCTCCTAACCATCCCCATATCATAATTGGCTTCATCACTCGGTCTCCTCTCCACCAATCAGCTAGTATGTGGTGTGTGGTGTGCGGTCTGGCACAATATGGCTGCCGTCACGTCATCCAGGTGGATGCTGCACACTGGTGGTGGATAAGAAGATTCCCCCTCAAAAAATGTGTAAAGCGCTTTGAGCGTCTAGAAAAGTGCTATATAAATGTATGGAATTATTATTATTATAAAATAACAACATACAAATAAAAAGCCATCAGCCTTTCAATTCTTTTTCCATTGGATTGCGACCCCTGGGGTTATTACTCTAGATTAATGACACAGCAACAGTGTTAGTTGCAGCAGACTTATTTTAGGGCACAATGTTAACCTTTGACACCTTTACGGCACTCACATACACTCATATAAAAATAAAGGCAACGACTGAACATAGAGGCTCCAATTGGCGGTCTCCAAAATGAAACCAAGAATAGTCTTGTGCTGTAAACATTGTGCCTACCATTCTCATTAAGTGAGGTTAATATTAAACGAAACAAATGAATAATGACTATAAAAAATAATATGGTTGTTAGACTGTTGCACTTTTTTTGTGTTGTCAATAAACTTGTTTATATAGTTTCTATTGGTGTGTGTGCACCGTTGTGTGCAATGTTTGAATGTTTATAACCACCTCCAAGGATAGTAGGGGTCGTGAGTCACTGGAATTGTTATTTTGGCGGTCGCGGGCTGAAAAGTTTGGGAACCCCTGCTGTAGACAATCGAAAAAAAAATATTGCTTAAGGCAGCTAATAATATTGACCTTAAAATGGTTTTAAAACCTGCTTTAATTCTAGCTGAAGTAAAACAAATAAGACTTTCTCCAGAAGAAAAAATATTATAGGAAATACTGTGAAAAATTCCTGGATCTGTTAAACATAATTTGGGAAATATTAAAACATTCACAGCAGAGGTAATAATTCTGACTTCAACTGTATATCTTTACTGTAAAATATACAGCAATGTTTACAATGCAACTTTAAAATACAGTAACATACTGCATAACTGTCCAACAGCCAAACACAGTTTGTATTAATGTGTAATTCAAAAATAAATACCAAAATAATTGTTAACGGTGCGACCTGTAGCCCCAACAGCATCTCCAATCACACTCAATCATGGTGCGGCTCTGGAGCAAACGACTGTGGACTCTGCGTTTTTAGCTGAGCTCTGGCTGGCGATGATATCTGCACCCCTCCCCTGTCCTCCATCTGTTTCCATCTCTCATGGTTGACCACACTGCTCTGCTCCACAGGCTTCATTGGAGCCCCATTGTGCAACGCAGGCGGCTTCTGGTTTTCCGGACTCTGTCAGAAACACTGCAGAAGGGAAAAGGAGATGCACTGAGAGAGCCTTCAGCCAATGGCACACACATGTTGCTGTTTTATTATTTTTTCTAACCTTGGGTACATGAGGTACATCGTTGGCTTTTTTTACTGTCATCGGCTTCCTCCGTTCAGGGTGAAGCCGTGTTATCTGGTGGAGTCGGCTCCATGGTGAGGGGGAAATGCTACTGAATGACTTGGAGAGATTAGCAACCACAGGACAGGTCCAGCCGAGCGCTCGTTTCCAGTCACGTCAAACAGCGGAGAAGAGGCTTAGGGCTGATTTTCATCTTTGCATGTGATGAGGCCTCCTGCTCGACACACCAAAATCAACCGACTGCTGCCTTCATCCGCAACATCACTTCATAAATTGGCTGATAACTTGTTTGGAAAGAGCCGTTTATGAAGCAGGTGTTGCTTGATAAGAAGCACTGAGGAAATGTTCTAGTCGGTGTGATTGGGTTGCCATTACATGCTTTTTTAGGATGGTTTCCATTAAGGGGTCAAGAATTTGACCCTGTTTTCATTGACAGCCATACAGAACTATACTGAAAAATGTTTTTTTTCAAATAGTTGTACACTCTCAGAAATAAGGGTACAAGAGCTGTAACTGGGGTGGTACCTTTTCAAAAGATATACGTTTGTAACTAAAGGGTCATTATTAATGCCCCAAGGGTACATATTAGTACCTAAAATGTATGAAAAAGTACCTCTTGAAATGTCTGGGTACTAATATATACCTTTGAGGTACCAATATGAACCCTTTAAGAACAAATACGTACTTTTTGAAAAGGTACCACCCCCAATGCCAGCTCTCGTACCTTTATTGCTATTACCATATTGAGTAAATGACCATAAAGTAGTTTGTATGTTATTCTGTGGTTTCATAGCCAGGGTTGTGTGTTGGTAATCTGTGGTGTAGGAAGCTTTGTGTTTGTGTTCTGTGTTTTGTGTTTGTGATGTTTGTGAGGCCAAGAACGAATTTCCACACGTGTGGGCAATAAAGATTAATTGATTCATTCATTATTTCCGAGAGTGTACCTCGTCCAAATATTGTCATATACTAACAAATCATGTATCAGTAGAAAGCTTATTTATTTTGAAAAAAAAAATAAAAAATCATTATGAAAAAGAATCTTGGTTAATTAATTTGTTATATACAGGCGAAGGCAAAATTATTAGCCCTCCTGTCATTTTTTTCTTTCTTTTTCAAAGATTTACATATTTAACATTTAACAGAGCAAGGACATTTTTTCTATTTTCATATTTTTCTTCTGGAGAAAGTCTTATTTATTTAGTTTAGCTGGAATAAAAAGTTTAAATATATATATATATTTTTACATTTTAAAAACTATTATAGCACCCTTAGGATATGTTTTTGACTAATTAATCTAGTAAAATATCTTTTAGACCTCACATTATGATCACAAATGTAAAGAGAGCAGTCTAGATGCTATTATTGTTCAACGTTCTCATTTGTGGTGTGAACAGGCTTGTCAATTAATCACAGATGTCAAATTTCACAACCAAATCCAACCCTGAATGGACCGGCCTTGAAACAGCTTTTGTGATTTATGGAAAGCGAGAGCTGTATTATTTAGCACCTGACCTGCAGTGGAAAGTGCTAGATTTGCATATGTGACATAACATCATAACACATTATAACTGTAACTCTCAATACAAACTAATTCAAGCAAACTCACAATGGAAAGCCCTTGAGCACAATATCAGATGTGAACGTTAGAGTCAAACATCTGCTGGGATACTGTGAAAATGAGGAGAGTTCTGATAAGGAGACTTCAAAATGTGCTTAAAGGGACAGTTCACCCAAAAAAATTCAATTTGATCATAATTGACTGCCTCTTCACTTGTTCCAAACCTGTTTGAGTTTCTTTCTTCTGTTGAACACAAAAGAAGATAATTGGAAGAATGTTGGAAGCCTATAACCATTGACTTCCACTGTTTTTGTTTTTCCTACTTTGGAAGTCAATGGTTACATGTTTTTTCAAAATATCTTCTTTAGTGTTCAACAGATAAAAGAAAATCAGATGTTTGGGATCACTTGAGGGAAAGTAAATAATGAGTAGTACATTTTCATTTTTGGGTGAACAGTCTCTGCAGTTGTGTTTTGACATGGGATGTTTGGAGTCAGCAGACCATAAAAAACACGTCAGGTGCTAAAAAAGATGTTTATTTGTAAACCACATGATATTTTTACATATATAAAATGCTTTAAAAACATTCAAAGATTGCAAATGCATCAAAAAGAAAGTGATTACAACAATGGGATGACAAACACCGCATGATGCAAGTACAATTTAAACATTTTAGTTCATTTGAAAGACGTTTTTATGCTCATCAAGGACACATTTATTAAGTCATCTTTACACAGCCAAATTGGTCATACTGGGTAAGAACCCCTAAAAAAAAAAAAGAGAGAGAGAATTACTTATAATGTAAAGTCTATATGCCGAATTAAACGATTTATACAGATTTTTGAAAACTTACGCAGCTTCAGGTTTGGTTTCTGTGCCGCCTTTGCTGTGTAAAGATGCTTTTAGATCAAAAATACAGGTTGTAGGGTGACAGTAAATGTTTTTTTAAACTAAGGTTAAGTTGGCGGTTCATTCCACTGTGGCGACCCCTGATGAATAAAGGGACTAAGCCGAAGGAAAATAAATGAATGAATGTAAATTTAAGTGTGTCGGTGGCAGGACAGTGACAGCTAAGAGGTTAAAAAAAGATATTTGTGAAATATTCTTACAATTTAAAATATCAGTTGTCTGTTTTAATATGTTTTAAAATGTAATCCATTCGTGTGAAGTAAAGCTGAATCATCAGCATTACTGCAGTGTCCCATGATCCTTCAGAAATCAACTTCTGCTGCTTAATACCTTGTCGGAAACCATGACATATTCATTCAATCATTTCCATCGGCTTAGTCTCTATTTCAGAGGTCGCCAGAGCGGAATGAACCACCAACTATTCCAGCATATGTTTTATGCAGCGGATGCCCTTTCAGCCGTAACCCACTACTGGGAAACACCCATACACACATTATTACACACACGGCCAATTTAGTTTATTCAGTTCACCTATAGCGCATGTCTTTGGACTGTGGGGGAAACCGGAGCACCTGGAGGAAACCCACGTCAACACGGGGAGAACATACAAACTCCACACAGAAATGCCAACTGACCCAGCCGAGGCTCGAACCAGCAACCTTTTTGCTGTGAGGTGACAGTGCTAACCACTGAGCCATTTTTTGGAATAGTTTTTTTTTAACATTATGGATGTCTTTACACCCTTGTTGAATAAAATACACATTTTTATAAACAGTACAAAGCTTATAAAGAGATCAGTTTTTGACTGAAGATTGGCTGAATGGTACAAAAAATGGTAAAACTCAACTTTTTAACTTTGAGGGAGTTGTAAAATTAGGGCGTCACGGTGGCGCAGTGGGTAGCACGTTCGCCTCACAGCAAGAAGGTCGCTGGTTCGAGCCTCGGCTGGGTCAGTTGGCGTTTCTGTGTGGAGTTTGCATGTTCTCCCCGTGTTCGCGTGGGTTTCCTCCGGGTGCTCCGGTTTCCCCCACAAGTCCAAAAACATGTGGTATAGGTGAATTGGGTAGGCTAAATTGTCCGTGGTGTATGTGTGTGAATGAGTGTGTATGGATGTTTCCCAGTGATGGGTTGTGGCTGGAAGGGCATCCGCTGCGTAAAACATATGCTGGATAAGTTGGCGGTTCATTCCGCTGTGGCGACCCCAGATTAATAAAGGGACTAAGCCGAAAAGAAAATGAATGAATGAATGAAGTACAGTTGAAGTCAAAATTATTAACCCTTCTGTGTTTAACAGAGCAAGGAATTTTTCACAGTATTTCCAATAATATTTTTTCTTCTGGAGAAAGTGTTATGTGTTTTATTTTGGCTGGAATAAAAGCAGTTTTTAATTTTTTTAAACCATTTTAAGGTCAATATTATAAGCCCCCTTAGGCAATATTTTTTTCGATTGTCTACAGCACAAACCACTGTTATACAATGATTTGCCTAATTACCCTAACTTGCCTAATTAATCTAGTAAAGCCTTTAAATGTCACTTTAAGCTGAATGCTAGTAACTTGAAAAATATCTAGTCAAATATTATGTGCTGTCATCATGGCAAAGATAAAAGAAATAAGTTATTAGAAATGAGTTATTAAAACTCTTATGATTAGATTTCTCTCCGTTAAACAGATATTGGGAAAAAAAATAAACAGGGGGGCTAATAATTCTGACTTCAACTGTAGCTAATCACTTTTTCCAGTGTTAATGTTTCCATTGCTGTAAGTCTGAATGTCACTGCATTAAGTGTCTTCCACAAACTCCTGGTGTCTGGTCAGTTTCAGTCACACAGTGCTGGGCAGGACAGCTGGTGAGGGGTGGTATGGGTAGGGCAGGTAGGCAGTGGATTGACCAGAATGACTGTAAACCCCCAAGGCTGCTGGGCTCTGAGAATACATGTCAAAATGCTGATCACACGCAGGAGTCTTGGAAAAATCACAATACAGATTCTCCTCCATGACGCTGAACTTTTTCCCTTTCCTGTTCTTGCTGGACACTTTACGGTTGCGCGTCTGAATGCCTTCCTTCTTCATAGCCAGCGGTCGGTTCACCTGAAGAAAGCCACTGAAACTGTCAGACAAAACTTCAGGAGTGCTGAAAAAGCTGCTAGTCGCTTCCAGAAGTGAACATTTTCTCCACTGGGTAACTGGTTTTTAACATGACTGATACATTTTTAAAGACAGAGCTGCTTGGTAATAGATTGTACAGTTGAAATCTGAATTATTAGCCCTCCTGAATTATTAGCCTCCCTGTATATTCCCTGTATATTTGCACTGTTTTTGCACACAAATGTGACAGGATACACGTTAATATCCACTGCTGTATGGATATCTGTTATGTTAATGTACAAAATAAACCTGATTTAATGTCCACAACCAGGGATTGAAGCATCTTCTTTGATAATTGTACTGACAGGCGGCTGTGGTGAGAAAGTAAAGCTGAAGTAAATCGCGGTAATTCCTTACAAACATGCACTGTTTTAAAAACGTGTTAAACTTGTAAAACTCACTCTTGATCACATTTGATGATGATTGATGATCACAGCGAACTGAACAGATCTTTTAATCCCAGTTGCTTTGCGCACGTCCTGTCTTGTTGATATGATTATACGTGTTACTTCAGAGACATGTTAATATGTGGCTGTCAATCAATTCGTTGGGCGGGGAAACCGCACTCCTATGTCATGTTGCGGTGGGCCTCAAAATGGGAGGGATTTGGATGCTATTTTAACATCAGGAAATAAAAGACTTATTGTGTTTCTATCACTCCAATATGACTGTGGACACACTATACCTACACACAGTTCTGTCCAAACAGCTTCCAAAAGATGATTTTCATCAAAGGGGCCCTTTAATTCAACTTGTTTTTTTTAAATAAGAAAGTTTAATAATCTAATTCATGCAGGAAAACTACATTACTCATAATGCTGCACAGAAAACTCCATTAATCAGTCACAGCAAGCAAAGTGGGGTGATCTTTTAGCTCAGCACACTTCCTCGAAGCACCACAAATGACATAATTGATCTACAAACACTCTTAAAATGCTTCAGTAGATCCAACAAGTCAATATTTTTAGATTTCTCTGTTCCTAATTTGATTGATACATTCGAAGTGATTCATGGGATTGTAGTTCTTTCCTTTACTATATAGTCTTTAAGTCTTGTATCTTTGTCTTTTTGTCTGACTTTCACAAACATCTTTACTTTAAATCAATTTTGTAGCGATTGGCCTCATAGATGGTTGGTTTGTTTCATGATTTATGACACTAACTTTTAAAATAACAAACCAGCCTAAACCTACCTTTTGCTGTTGAGGAAGTCAGAAGTTTATATGTTGAATTAGCCTAAAAAGTGCCAGGGTAGAATTCTATTGAATGTTTTATTGCTGTCTTTTGGCAGCTGATTCACATATTGTTGTTATGCAAATCAGGTAATGGCACAAATGTGACACAAACAAAGTGTTCTGCCAAGAAAATCAAAAGGATGTGATGTTTATCTGCCAAGAGTCTCCTTTCAATTGTGTGCTGAAGAACATTAATGCTAGTAATATTCAAGATAATTTCTAAAAGCAACCTATAAACCTTCAACCTTCCTTTTTACATTTTCCCAAGTGCTGTTTAACAGAGAGATATTTTCAATATATTTTAAAACAAAATAGTTTTAATAACTCATTTCAAATAACTAATTTAATTTGTATTTGCCATGATGATAGTATATAATATTTTACTAGATATCTTTCAAGATACTAGTATTCAGCTTAACTAGGTTAATTAGACAAGTAATTGGACAACATTGGTTTGTTTTGTAGCTAATCAGGGGGGAAAAATCATAATGTGGCTAATAATTATGACCTAAACATATTTTACATTATGCATTTAAAAAATAGATATTCCAGCCAAGGTGACATGGTGGCTCTGTGTTTAGCACTGTCGCCTCACAACAAGAAGGTCACTCGTTCAAGTCCCATCTGGGTTAGTTGGCATTTCTGTGTGGAGTTTGCATGTTCACCCTGTGTTGGCGTGGGTTTCCTCCGGGTGCTCCAGTTTCCCTCACTGTCCAAAGACATGCGATATAGGTGAATTGAATAAACTAAATTGGCCGTAGTGTATGTGTGTGAATGAGTGTGTATGGATGTTTCCCAGTGATGGATTGCAGCTGGAAGGGCATCCGCTGCGTAAAACATATGCTGGATAAGTTGGCGGTTCATTCCGCTGTGGTGACCCCAGATTAATAAAGAGACTAAGCCGAAGGAAAATGAATGAATATTCCAGCCATAATAAAAGAAATAAGACTTTCTCCAGAAGAAAACATAATAGGAAATACTGTGAAAATTTCATTGCTCTGTTAAACATCACTTGGAACATATTTTAAAAAGAAATAAAATTTCACTGGAGGACTAATAATTTTTTATCTTCAACTGAGTGTTATGTGCAATAATTTGCTGGCTGCAGTTTAACTTAATGGCAACCGGTTTCACTAATAACAAGGGTTTCTGAATTCTGTATATATCCGTTTTAGTGTTCAACCTGGAAACAAAGACTCATGGGTAGTTCTTGCCAATGACATTTGCAATGGAGTTCAAGTGCTGCATGCAAAACTGCATAATTCCCTACAGTGTAGTATGTAAAAACAGTATGTGACAAAAGAACTATGTGTGAATTCACAACAAAAAAAAGAGCAAAGCTTTCAGGTGAGATTTTGAAATGTGCATATGATGGACATTTTACTATTCCAAGAGGCCACAGGATTTGTTATTTGCAGTTCGCTCAAAAATGAAAATTCTGTCATCATTTACTTACTGTCAATTTGTTGCATACATGTTTGAGTTTCTTTCTTCTGAAGAACACAAAAGAAGATATTTCGAAGAACGTTGGAACGCTCAGCCATTGACTTCCATTCTATTTTTGTTCCTACTATGGATGTCAATGGTTGCTTTTTTTCTAACATTCTTCAGAATATTCTTGCTTGGCGTTCTACAGAAGAAAGAAATTCATAAAAGTTTGCAACAACTTGAGGTTGAGAAAAAGTGTCAGGAAATGTTTTTGGGTGTACTATACCTTTAAAGGAATCATTCACCCTAAAATATAAATTGTGCCATAATTTATTCATCATTCAATTGTCACAAACCTGTTTGAGTTTCTTTTTTCAGTCGACCACAAAATAAGTTATTTTGAAAATGTTAGAAACCTATAACCATTGGCTTCCATAGTAGATAAAACAAATACTATGGAAGTCAATGGTTACAGGTTTTCAGCATTCTTTTGTGTTCAACAGAAGAAACTACAGCTTTGTGACAAGTGAATGATTGATCTTCTGTTCAAAGAAGATATTTTGAAAAATGCTGAAAACCTGTAACCATTGACTTTCATAGTATTTGTTTTTTCTACTATGGAAGTCAATGGTTACAGGTCTCTAACATTTTCAAAATAACTTATTGTTAATTATAACAAAATAAAATTTTGTTTTCAACAGAAAAAAGAAACTCAAATAGGGTTTGTGACAAGTGAGTGATGAGTAAATGATGGCAGAATTTTCATTTTAGGGTGAACTATCCCTTTTACTATCCTATTTTTGGGTGAACTATCCCTTTAAGTGACTCTGGTTACATTATAATGATAGTATGGTGAAAGTAGTATGCCTAGATTCATACTACATACTGTATATTCACAGAGCATAAAGTTTAGTTCCAGTTATGAGGGTCAATCTGAGAAGTTTTTACATTAAAATGATATACCTCAGCTTTTACTTGATTAGCCAATAAGGTGATGGAATTGTAAAGCACAATAATCAAATGAAACAGTGGAGTTGCTCACATTGTGAAGCTTGAAGTAGAGTCCGCAAGCGTTGCAGACAGGCTCTCCGCTGGAGTTGCGTCTCCACAGTGTGGTTGTACTGGTCTGACAGTTCGCACACTGAGTTCCTATTCGCTTACTGACCACCTGCAGAAAAACAGATTTTTTAAATATGATTTTACAGTAACACTTTAGTAACAACTTGATTAATAAAGGGACTAAGCCGAAAAGAAAATCAATGAATGAACACTAGAAGTTTATTGAGGCAAAATCTTAGTTAAAGGTCCCGTCAAGTGCTTTGGAATGTGCTTTTTTAATTTGATGCTTGACGTAATCTCAACTAAAACACGAAGAAAGGGCGGGACATTGAGCAGCTCATTTTTCTCACAGCTCTGCCAGTGAGAGTGGTTGAGCTCAAGTACATCAAATGAAAAGCCAATGAGACGTGTCTTGAAGGAGGTGGGGATTTTTTTCACTGTTTTGGTGCACACTAGCTTATAGATATAAGATATAGATATAAAAAACTTTATTTTAATTTCACGGGACCTTTAATGGTTTGTTGATAGCGAGAATTGTACCCTTAAATTAAAGTGTGATTGAAATTACTACTATTGTTCAGCAAGGATGCATTAAACTGATAAAAAGTATTAATAAAAACATTTGTAAACTGATATTTTCCAATAAAACATTGTGAAAATGCATATTAACACATTAGAATCATCAGGATCATGCGAGACTGAAAACTGGAGTAATGATGCTGAAAACTTAGCTTTGGATTACAGGAATAAATAATATTGTTAAATTATATTGAGTTTACATAGACATTACATTTACTTTCAATTGCAAAAGTATCAGTGAAGTGAGTATCTGTAAGGTGTACCGGTCTCTTTTTGGGTCGGATGAGGGGTCTGTTCTGTCTGTTCATCTTATGGTACAGTCCACAGGCATTGCAGAGGTAGTGGCCTGTTCCATCACGCCGCCACAGAGGGGTGGCGGTGGCCCCGCAGTTCACACACTCACGGGGATCTGACACCACAAAACACGTTTAAATCATCGTTATCAAAAATCATCAGAATTATACAGTTAAATCTGTGCTGTTATATAAAGTCAGAATTACTAGAACTCCTGAATTATTAGCCCCCCTGTATATTTTAACTCAATTTCAATTTAACGGAAAGACGTTTTTTTCAACACATTTCTAAACATAAAAGTTTTAATAACTCATTTCTAATAACTCATTTCTTTCATCTTTGCCATGATGACAGTACATAATATTTGACTAGATATTTTTCAAGATACTAGTATTCAGCTTAAAGTGACATTTAAAGGCTTAATTAGGTTAATTAGGCAAGTTAGAGTAATTCTGCAGGTCATTTATAACGATGGTTTGTTCTGTAGACAATCGAAAAAAAATATTGCTTAAGGGGGCTAATAATATTGACCTTAAAATGGTTTTAAAAAAATTAAAAACTGCTATTATTCTAGCCGAAATAAAACAAATAAGACTTTCTCCAGAAGACAAAATATTATAGGAAATACTGTGAAAAATTCCTTGCTCTGTTAAACATTATTTGAGAAATATTTGCAAACGGAAAAATTCATAGAAGGGCTAATAATTTTGACTTCAACTGTATAAGGATTCTAATCATAAAGTTTAGAGATGGATTCTAATATTTCAGAAATCAATCAGCTGATTTGAAAGACCTGAAATGTAAAATCACAGAATCATATATAGTAGTTGAACCAAATTGTATCGTAAAAATATCCAATTAAAAACATTCATTTTAAAGGTTGCACACAGGTTTGACCATAAAAATGCAACAGAAAAGAAAAGCTGTAGGGTTTCTTAATCTATACTGTGAAAACTGCAGGAGATCTAATGGGAAATTCCATGTAACTTTAGATGTGTTAAAAAATAGATGTGTTAAAGTAAAAAATAATAATATCATAAACTTAGTCTCTATTTCAGAGGTTACCACAGCAGAATGAACCGCCAACTATTCCAGCATATATTTTACACAGCGGATGCCCTTCCAGCCGCAACCCAGTACTGGAAAACACCCATACACTCTTGCATTCACACACACACACACACACTCATACACTACGGCCAATTTAGCTTCTTCAATTCACCTATAGCGCATGTCTTTGGACTGTGGGGGAAATGGGAGCACCCGGAGGAAACCCACGCAAACACGGGGAGAACATGCAAACTCCACACAGAAATGCCAACTGACCCAGCCGGGACTCAAACCAGCGACCTTCTTGCTGTGAGGCGACAGCACAGCACAGCACAGCACAGCACAGCACAGCACAACACAACACAACACAACACAACACAACACAACACAACATAACATAACATAACATAACATAACATAACATATAATTCCCAGTGATGGGTTGCAGCTGGAAGGGCATCCGCTGCGTAAAACATATGCTGGATAAGTTGGCAGTTCATTCCGCTGTGGCGACCCCGGATTAACAAAGGGACTAAGCCGAAAAGAAAATGAATGAATAATATAATATAATATAGGCGACACAGTGGCTCAGTGGTTAGCACTGTCGCCTCACAGCAAGAAGGTCGCTGGTTCGAACCTCGGCTGGGTCAGTTGGCATTTCTGTGTGGAGTTTGCATGTTCTCCTTGTGTTGGCGTGGGTTTCCACCGGGTGCTCCAGTTTCCCCCACAGTCCAAAGACATGCACTATAGGTGAATTGGGTGAGCTAAATTGTCCGTAGTGTATGTGTGTGAATGAGAGTGTGTGGGTGTTTCCCAGTGATGGGTTGCAGCTGGAAGAGCATCCGCTGTGTAAAACATGTGCTGGATAAGTTGGCGGTTCATTCCACTGTGGCAACCCCAGATTAATAAAGGGACTAAGCCGAATTTTCTACTGTTATTGCTGTAGTTCACGTATGACACCATGAATAAATAGTGTAACTTTATTTTTAACCCCATTATCCACTAAATCCACCATCTCCTCACCTAAAGTGGAGAAGTTCATCGTGCTGCAGAGTTTGGGTGTGAAGTACGCAGGTGCATAGAGAAGTGAGCTGCTGTAATCCTGCGTGTGTCCTCCATATGGGCTGTAGTGTGTTTTTGCGGAGTGTGTGTGCGGGTACACACCACTCAGCGACGAATTCAGAGGAAACAGTCCACCTCCAGGAGGACTCGAGCGCTCTCCTTTCACACTCTGCTTCTGCTCCAGCCGGACAGAAGAGCTGCTGAAGGGTGAAGATGATGCTTTGGAAAATGCACTGCTGTGCCAGGATGATGGGGATGATGGGAAATAGTTGGTTAGAGAGGAGCCGCTTGAACCTTCCAGCCAGGACAGGTTTCCCAGTAATGGAGACGAGTAAATAGGATAGACTGAGGGAAAAGGAGAGGAGAAAGTAAAGGAAAGGTATGGAAAGGAAGTGAAATCGGGGATATTATAATTTCAGTAACACTTTACAATAAGGTTGTATTAGTTAATGTTAGTTTATGCATTTACTAACATAAACAAACAATGAACAACGCATTTATTAAAGTATTCGTTAATAAAAATACAGTTGTTCATTGTTAGTTCCCGTTAACTCAATAAAATCCCGGTGCTCTGGTTTCCCCCACAGTGCAAAGACATGCGCTATAGGTGAATTGGATGAACTAAATTGGCCGTAGTGTATGAGTGTATGTGAATGCGAGAGCGTATGGGTGTTTCCCAGTACTGGGTAAAACAGATGCTAGAATATTTGGTGGTTCATTTCGCTGTGGCGACCCCTGATAAATAAGGGACTAAGCCGAAGGAAAATGAATAAATGAATGAACTTTCGGCCATAGCTGTATCCCAGCTGTATCCCTTCTAGCAACAACCAGTTTAGAGGTAGGGGGATAGAACATACAGTATGAAAATCATTACGTCTATGGAAAGTCCCCATAAGGACAGCTGTACAAGTATTTGTGTGTGTGTGTGTGACTGACCTGGGCTGTGCTGGAAGGCTGCAGACGGCCGGCTGTGGACGGGGCTGCTGAACAGAGAAGGCAGGCCGCTGTGATCTGCATCTGAGCAGGGAAACGTTGATGCCTCCTCACCGTGGAGCAGGAAACTGGAGTCAGACGGGAAGGTGGGCATCACCTCTGAAGATCCCCAGTGAACCTGATCAACAGAGCTCTCCATGTCTGTCAGAAACAGCTTTTCTACTGAATCACAAGAAAATGAACTATGGCATGAATATTGAGTATTATTACAAACAAACACATATACAGTTGAGGGCAAAATTATTAGCCCTTTTCCTTTTTCAAATATTTCTCAAGTGGTATTTAGTGGAATTTTTCACAGTATTTACGATAATATTTTTTCTGGAGAAAGTCTTATTTGTTTTATTTTGGCTAGAATAAAAGCAGTTTTTAATTGTTTTTAAAACCATTTTAAGGTCAATATTAGGAAAAACCTCTCTTGTTTACCCGTTTCATTCTTTGTGCGTGAGACCTGTCAGCACTCACACAGACAGTCTCATGTGCTCCGCAGATCCACAGAGACATGCCTTTCTGGCACTTAAATAATTTCTTAAAATGACCTAAAATAGCTTTTGCTCTTTAAAGTTGACGTTCGTTAATCGTTTGCGTTTTTGCATGACCTTTTTACTTAAGCCTACTTTCGCTTGGCTTCGCATCTGAATGTGCACGCACAGTCGCGAGAGTGAGAGAAACATTCATTCTTGAACCTAAACGACTAAACTTAACTATATACTCGGAGGACGAAATGACTGGTCTAAACTGGCTGCAAAATATATGCACACCCTTAGTAAAGGTTAACCAACGCATTTGCCTTATTTAAATAATCTACAAGTTTTATTCTTGTAATTATGATCATTTTTAGAGATATTGTCTGTTTTTATTCCTTTTTCTGTCATTTATTTCTCATTTGCTGTATATTTTATTAATTTGATAATTTCATTAGGCTATATTACATAGGCTATTTTACATCTAAAATGCTTTGGCATTTAAGTTTGCTTTGAAATTTAAAGTAATAATAAATAAAATTATTGTTAAAAATGAAGTTTTGTTTGTCACATATAGTAAATGGTGTGTTTCAATCCGGCTACCACAGCAAGTATATTTCAAACCTGTGGGAAGCACTGAGCATCTTGAAAAATATCTAGTCAAATATTATGTGCTGTCATCATGACAAAGATAAAAGAAATCAGTTATTAGGAATTAGTTATTAAAACTATTATGTTTAGAAATGTGTTGAAAAAAATCTTCTTTCCGTTAAACAGAACTTGGGAAAAAATATATCTAATAATATTTATCAGGAGGGCTAATAATTCTGACTTCAACTGTATGTACACATATATTTCATGTTTTCAGGTCTTAAATATTAGGATAAATGTTTATATATATATTTATTTACGTAAAAAATTCTAAAGTAATTTTTTCAATATCTGAATTCTGAATATTGAAACGTGAAACATTTGATATTGTCATATTGTCAATTTCGTCTTATTCTTATCTTGTATTACTTTCCAGACTATGCTTTGTATTAATAAAAACAAGAAATGTAAAACTGATTATATGAAAGAATAATTACAATTATAAACATTTTCTAATATATAATTACTGAATAAGCACTGTGCTATGTAAACCTGATCACACTATTTACCTTTATCTTTTAAAGATTCTTTTAACACATTTTAATCAGTTTTTAATTAGTTTTTATATCATTTTTATTCATTATTTTTATTTTTATTCACCAATAGCATTTTGTTTTATCACCGCTCTGCCAGTGAGAGTGGTTGAGCTCAAGCGCATCAAATGTGAAGCTGTCTTGAAGGGGATACAACAATAATTAATATTTTTAGATTACTGTGAGGTATTAATAAAATACAATTTAATGGGTAATTTAATAAATAATGTGAATAAAACTCTGTATAATCACTGTTTTTACTTTACTGTAATGGTTGGGTTTAGGGTTCACATTTTAATAAGTTTTTATATCATTTTTATTCTTAGCTTTATTCACATTGTTATTCACAGTTTTTATTTGATTTCCAGAGTTCCCACAATTTCATGAACAGATTCAAAGACTTCAGATTCAAAGACTTTTTAAAGCATCATTAATTTTAAATACAGCTGTAATTCATACCCCAACTGTGCTTAATATTTCACTTAGACTTAATATTTATGTTAAACTTGTCAAAGTAGGGCAGCACGGTGGCTCAGTGGTTAGCACTGTCGCCTCACAGCAAGAAGGTCGCTGGTTCGAGTCCCAGCTGGGTAAGTTGGCATTTCTGTGTGGACTTTGCATGTTCTACCCGTGTTGGCGTGGGTTTCCTCCGGGTGCTCCGGTTTCCCCCACAGATCAAAGACATGTGGTAAAGGTGAATTGAATAAACTAAATTGGCCGTGGTGTATGATTGTGAATGAGTGTGTATGGGTGTTTCCCAGTACTGGGCTGCAGCTGGAAGGGCATCCGCTGCATAAAACATATGCTGGATAAGTTGGCGGTTCATTCCACTGTGGTGACTCCTGATGAATAAAGGGACTAAGCTGAAGGAAAATGAATGAATACTTACTGAATAAACACTCTGCTATGTAAAACTGATCATACTATTTACCTTTATCTTTTTAAAATAGTTTTTAACACATTTTAACCAGTTTTTTTTAATCATTTTTATTATTAGTTTCATTCACATTTTTAGTTTTCATATGATTTCTTTTACTTTTCTTACACTTTTAGTATTTTAAATTACCATTTTATATGAAGTGTGTTATATAAATGCACTTGCCTTCCCTATACAAAATTTCCCATGTACACGCTATTTACCTTTATCTTTTTAAAATTGTTTTAACACATTTTAATCGTTTTTTGGGCGGCACGGTGTCTCAGTGGTTAGCACTGTCGCCTCACAGTAAGAAGGTCGCTGGTTCGAGTCCCGGCTGGGTCAGTTGGCTTTTCTGTGTAGAGTTTGCATGTTCTCCCCGTGTTGGTGTGGGTTTCCTCCGGGTGCTCCGGTTTCCCCCACAAGTCCAAAGACATGCACTATAGGTAAATTGAATAAGCTAAATTGTCCGTAGTGTATGTCTGTAAATGTGAGTGTATGGGTGTTTCCAAGTGAGTTGCGGCTAGAAGGGCATCCACTGTGTAAAGCATATGCTGGATAAGTTGGTGGTTCATTCCGCTGTGGTGACCTCTGATTAATAAAGGGACTAAGCCAAAGGAAAATGAATGAATGAATTTTCAAAAATTAACCAATTTTCAACAGTCATGTTCAAAGAACTTCAATAAAATTTGTTGAATTAAATACTGGTGATATTCAAAAGCGGTTTCTGAAATATTGATAAAATGTGCATTATTATTCAGTATTATTGTAAAAGTTTTCAATTCAATAATTTTAATTAAAGAATTTCTGTTTTTTGTTCTGTTTTTGACAATTGAGTACACAACACAAACACAAAACACAAACAAATTTAATTTGGAATTTAATTCTAGCACTTTCAATGACCTGTGATTGTTTTTAAGCACTTTCCAGACCTTGAATCCATATGTCTGAAATTCAAGTACTTTTAAGCACTTTCAAGAAGCGTGGGATTTCTTTTACTTTTCTTATGTTTAGTATTTTGAATCACCATTTAATATGAAATATGTTATATTATGAACTTGCTTTGCCTACACAAACTGAAAATTACAAATATCTTTTGCAACCTGTTGAGTTATTTCTTACAATAACAAAATGGTTTAAGCCTCAAGTTTTCAGCTTTACACTCAATTACCTTTTCTAACCCTGAATACAACCACATTGACTATGTACACAGCACAATATTTACATTTAAAATCTGATTCTAACGAAATCCCCACCTACAAACAACTTAAACAGATTTAAAGAAGTGTGACTGCTCTGAAGTGCATAACACAACCGCAGAGACAATCAGTCATCTAACAGAAAGAAATGCAGAAGCAGATGACTCTACAAACACGATAAGCATCACATGCATTGTTTGGTTTGCTAATTGAGCCGCAGATAAGGTGATGTAGATGTGATCGTTAGCAGATGAAAATCAGTCATACCTGAGCTCATGTGACAGGGTCTGCAGGACAGGTGTCTGGTGAAGAAGAGTTAACGCTGGGGCACAACTTTATGACTGCAGCTTTCTGAGCTCTGGCATTGTGGCTGATTGAGGTTTGACACGTGGAGGCGGTGGGCGGAACCACAGAGAGACCTCCACTTCACTAATGTACAGCAAGTCTGGAAATATTCCACATCATTTGAAAATATAATAAAAGTCTGCATTGCAAATTAACATGCAAAACCAACAAGGAGGGAAAAAAATCCAAGACTAAACTACTCTACTAAAACACAAAGACACAGGGTCCTATGAGGAAGAAAGTGTATTAAAATGTACAGTGCTCAACATAAATGAGTACATCCCCTTTTGAAAATAAATATATTTATCCATTTCTCAGTGAATATAGGTCAAATATTTTGGTGCATTTGAACAAAACAGATTTATTAAAGATATATTTATTAAAATAATATTTTAGTCACCGGACATCTTTAGAAATGGAAAGATAATGCAATAAAATTCATGCAAAATATTGGAGAAAAAATTACAAATACAAAATTTCAACAAAATTTTATAAATGTTTTGTTTCTCTTGAATTTTGCTCTTTTTTATTTAATATTTTTTCTTAACGTATCATTTGGGTGGACTAATTTTGGACCGTTATCATAAGTTATTTTTTTAGATAAGCTCCAGATTTGACTTCAGTGCTGACTAATCTAATGTATATGCACAAATATAACATTGTAAATCTTCCTATAGAAAATATTAATTTAAATGAGAGATTTGTGAGTGGCGTATTCATATATGATGAGCACTGTATATTTGAGTTAATTCTCAAATCTGCATAAGGTCAAAAATAAGACATCACATTTTTGTATTTACATAAAATATAATTTATAATGTGTCTTTAATGTTTAAAGTTTGTGAAAATAAAAAATCTAAATACAGGTCAAATAATTTCATTTAGCTTAACAAACATATTTATTTTAAAATAAATCAGAATTATTATTAAATAAATATTAATATAATAAAATGAGAATAATTAAAATAAATCGGAATTATTATGACCTGTACTATATATATATATATTTATTTATTTAAATAATAATAATAAAAAAAAATATATATATATATATTTATTCATTCATTTTCTTTTCGGCTTAGTCCCTTTATTAATTTGGGGTCGCCACAGCTGAATGAACCGCCAACTTATCCAGCATATGTTTTATGCAGCGGATGCCCTTCCAGCTGCAACCCATCACTGGGAAACACCCATACACTCTCATTCACACACATATACACACTACGGACAATTTAGCTTTTCCCAATTCACACAGGGAAAACATGCAAACTCCACACAGAAATGCTAACTGATCCAGCCGAGGCTCGAACCAGCGACCTTCTTGCTGTGAGGCGACAGCACTACCCACTGTGTCACCGCGCCATATATATATATTTATTTATTTTATTTTTAAATAATAATATAATCCAAAAAAAATTATAAATTAAAAATAAGTTATTGTATTGTAACAACTAATGAAAACAAAACAAATGGTTTGAAGGATAGCGGCAAAGTATAAAATGTCAAGTTTACTTTTTATTTTTTTACTTTTTATTTTTATCCTAAATTTGCGTAAAAATATTTTTTGTATACAAACTTTAAAATAACATTTTAGAGGATCTCTTCTGAAAATGATACAAAAAATGCATATTACTATAAATAATAATGCATATTTCATTCTTTAAATATAAGAATATAAATATAAAATATTTTTTGCTCACATAAATAAATATTCTAACATACAGATGAGTTTGTGTATTAAAGAACAAAGCAAAAATCAAACTACATACACTGTAAAAAATTATAGGATCAATTAGTCATGAGCATATGTTTTTAGTTCATTGTAACTTATTAAACTGATTAAAGTTAATCATGTTCTTATTTTTTGTACTTATATAGGTACTTATTTTTTTAAGTTATGCAAGCTGCTTTAAATCAGTTTAACATAATATAAGTTCAATGGACTCATAAGGTTAATTTGATTCAGCTTAAAAATTTAAGGCAACCAGGATTTTTTTTACAGTGTAGAAATAACCCAATATCCGAAGCTAAAAATGTTGTCATTATTTACTCACCTCCACTGTGTGATTTTCCTTTATCTGCCAGTCACAAAAGAAGATATATTGAAGAATCCTGAAATTCAAACAACATTCAAGCTTATTGACTCATTGGTTGTTGTTTTAAATACACATAGAAAAACATAAGTGTAACATCCCTTAACTTACTATAAACTATGAATTTCAATCAACTTAAAAAAATTAATAAAAATAAATCTTGATAAAAGCCAAAGCACTGACGGAACAAAAGGGAAAGTGGAGCCAATAAAAGATGCAAAGCGCAGTTTAATATGTAACGTAAGAGGACAGTTGAGCTGATTGCACTAATGCAAATAGAGACAAGTGCATCGATCATTCCAAACACACAGAGCCTGACCACATGCATAGAGCAGGACTGTGGAAGTCATTTGTTAATCAAAGCGTACCGCTTTCTTTCCTGCTGTTCGTTCAGTTTGAAGGGAAATTAAAGTAGGGAATCGTGCGGTGTGCTGGAGAGTGTTTTAGCTAAAAATGTAAGGTACAACGGACTGAAATACAACAGAAAGATGATTTATCTGTCCATGTTAAAGGGATAGTTCACCCAAAACTGAATCATTTACTTGTCACAAACTTGTCTGAGTTTCTTTCTTCTGTTGAACACAAAAGAAGATATTTTGAAAAATGCTGAAAACTTGTAACCATTGACTTTCATAGTATTTTTTTTTCATAGTATATATAGAAGTCAATGGTTACAGGTTTCTAACATTTTGCAAAATATCTTATTTTGTGTTCAACAAAAGAAAAATAAAAGTGGTTTGAATCCACTAGAGGGAAAGTAAATAGTAAGAAAACTTTGATTTTCGGCTTTTCAACAATGTGATGATCATACAAAAGTTTAATTGAGAAGTAATAAGAAATAGGGAGAACATGGTAAATAACAGTGTCACACAACACAAAGTTAAAGGGATAGTTCACCCAAAAATTTAAATTTACATAGTATTTACTTATCCTCAAATGTTTCCAAACCTTTATGAGTTTATTTGGTCTGTTGAACACAAAAGAAGATAATTTGAAAAATGCTGAAAACGTGTAACCATTGGCTTCCATAGTAAATTGAGAAGGAGAAATAATGAGAATATGGTAAATTAACAGGGTTACACAAAGTTAAAAGAGATAGTTCACCCCAAAATGGACATTTACTCAGAATTTACTCACCCTGAAATGTTTCCAAACCTTTTTGAGTTTATTTTATCTGTTGAACACAAAAGAAGATAATTTGAAAAATGATGAAATCTTATAACCGTTGACTTCCACAGAAAAAAATAAATACCTTGGAAGTCAATAGTTACAGGTTTCTAACATTTGCAAAATAACTTATTTTATGTTCAACAAAAGAAAAAAAGGGTTGAGGGAAAGTAAATAGTAAGAAAACTTTGATTTTCCTCCACGCTTTTCAACAATGTGATGATCATATATAAGGTAAATTAAGAAGGAGAAATAAGGAGAATATGATAAATTAACAAGGTTACACAAAGTTTCCAAACCTTTGAGTTTATTTCATCTGTTAAACACAAAAGAAGATATTTTGAAAAATGCTGAAAACTTGTAACCATTGGCTTCCATGGTATTTTTTTTCCTACTATGGAAGTCAATGGTTACAGGTTTCTAACATTTTCCAAAATAACTTAATTTGTGTTCAACAAAAGAAAAATAAAAGTGGTTTAAATCCAATTGAGGAAGAGTAAATAGTAAGAAAACTTGGTTTTTCCTCCACGACTTTACAACAATGTGATAATCTGTATATAAGATAAATTGAGAAGGAGAAATAAACAGAATATGGTAAATTAACAGGGTTACACAAAGTTAAAAGGGATAGTTCACCCAAAAAATAAACCATTGGCTTCAATAGTATTTTTTTTCCTACTATAGAAGTCAATGGTTACAGGTTTCTAACATTTTCTAAAGAAAAAACTTGTTTTGTGTTCAACAAAAGAAAATAAAAGTGGTTTTAATCCACTAGAGGGAGAGTAATAAAAAATTAAGATAAAAAATTAAGATTTTTGGGTAAACTATCCCTTTAATTAGATAGATTTACTGAGGTTACACTATTGAGGGAGAGTTTCTTAGTCAAATCATAACAGCCATAAAGCAACAATAACAGGACCACTTATGGCACTATTAATAGAAACAGAGTGTTTGCATGTTCACTGATAACACTAGTTTCCTCCACTGCTTTTCAACAATATGATGATTATATATTAGACGGAGAAATGAGGAGAATATGTTAAATTAATAAGGTTACACAAAGTTAAAGGTATAGTTCATCCAAAAATTAAACATTTACTTAGTATTTACTCACTCTCAAATGTTTCCAAACCTTTAAGACTTGAACACAAAAGAACATATTTTGAAGAAAGCTGAAAACCTAACCATTGACTTCCATACTAGAAAAAAAATGCTATGGAAGTCTATGGTTACAGGTTTCCAACATTCTTCAAAATATCTTCTTTTGTGTTTGTGTTTTGTGTTGAGAAAGAAACTCAAATAGGTTACTAACAAGTGGACGATAAGTACATGATGATAAAATGTTCAGTTTTGGGTGAACTATCCCTTTAAGATATTGTAAATGAACATATGCTCAGTTATATTTGATCAAAAATACAGCAAGTGAAAGATTACTGACATTTAAGTTCTGACGATTGTTCTATTATAATATATTTTAAAATATTATTTATTCCTGTGACTCAAAACTGAATTTTTAGCATCATTACTCCAGACTTTTCAGAAATCATACTCTTTTGATGATCTGCTGCTCATGAAACATCTTAGTTCTTAATAATACTGAAAATAAACATTATTCTGAAAACAGGAAGTCCAAAAGAACAGCATTTATTTGAAACAGAACTCCTCCTGAAATGTTATAAGTAAAATTATAAATTGAACACATCCCTGCTGAACAGTTTCACATATAAAAATCATATGGACGTTTAAACGGTTAGTTTTTTTGCCTGGAACTCTAAATAAAGCTGCATGACCACACTTGTACACAAGTTTCTATCTATTACAGATGTGATTAACTGAATAAAACCCAGATCATTGAATTTCAGTTACTGTTATTAAGTGATATGATGAATGGTTGTTGAGCAATGTTTTCCATTCTCATTTTACAGTTCCCCAGAAGTGGAGTAAGTAAAACAGCGTGAGATGCTATCTAAGTCAAATAAGCCTGTGTAGGCGTACAAACTAAACCTGAAATATTTAATCAAATTTAAACACACAGAAAACTAAAACTAGATCTCATAACTCACAATAATATTTCACAAAACTCAAATATATTGAAAAACAGCATTGAAAGGTAAAGCTGGACAAGGCGTTTGAGACTTACAAGATATATTCACTATAAATAAAACATGATATATCCTATTCCTTTATAACAGAGCATTCTGGGTATTTTTTCCAAGAAATTATGGAATAATTAATTTGGTAAGTGTTGTGGCCAGCTCGCTCCCGACCGTAGCATAAAAAGTATCATATGCACAAAGGTATATAATGAAATAAACATTTAATGAAGGGATTAACAAAATATAATAAACTGTCTAGGGATTTGAAATAAATGAGAACTGAACTGAAATTCTCTCATCAAAATACAATGTTCTATAACACAAAAACATAAGACGGCAAAGCAAAAGAGTTGGAACAAAATGAGCTCTTCAAATATATATATCCGCCACCCATAAATTAACTACTTAACAGTGACGTCAGACTGTAAGGCCATCGAAAGGTAAAAGAAGGGAAGACAAGGTCGTAAAAAAGTAAGTCATAATGACTTTACTTAACATCATTACATAAGCCATAATTATGACTTATGCAAAATTTTGACATTCTATGATCTAAACCATTACTTTTTATCTCAGAAGTTATACTTCAACCCATTTTTTTATTATTCAGATATAAATATTTTATGAAAATTCATCTCATATCACAAGACAATAAAGCTAGACAGAAAAAAAAAAAGTATATCAGTAAGTCAAAATGATTAGCCCTCCGGCAATTTTTTTTTTTCTTTTTCAAATATTTCCCAAATGATGTTTAACAGAGCAAGGAATTTTTCACTGTATTTCTGATAATATTTTTTCCTCTGGAGAAAGTCTTATTTGTTTCATTTCAGCTAGAATAAAAGCAGTTTTTAATTTTTTTAAAACCATTTGAAGGGCAATATTATTAACTCTCTTAAGCAATTTTTTTCGATTGTCTACAGAACAAACCATCGTTATACAATGACTTGCCTAATTACCCTAATTAACCTGGTTAAGCCTACTAGTATCTTGAAAAATATCCAGTAAAATTTTATGTACTGTCTAAAAAAATCAGTTATTAGAAATGAGTTGTTAAAACTATTATGTTTAGAAATGTATGAATAATAATTTCTCCACAAACTAAAATTGGGGAAAAAATTACAGGGGGGCTAATAATTCTGACTTCAACTGTATATCCAGCACAACTTAAACATTTTATAATCTATATATAATAACTGACAGCTAGTCACTGAATTATTAAAAAGTAATGAACACCAAAGGTTGTGTTTGTTCAACCTCTGGATTATTCTCCAGTAATTCAACAAACCAAAGTCAATTATTCCACTTATAATAGTTATCACATATAAAGACATTGTTCAGATAAATAATATTTGTCCATTAAAAACACATCATCCAAAGCCATTGGTTTTGAATTGATTTTTGGCTGTTGTGAGTTGTGAAATAACTTGATAATGAAACTGTAATCTGCATTAGTTTCCCTAAGTAAAATTACTGAACACCCAGAATACTAATGAGCCAATCAGAATCAAGTATTCAACAGATTCTTAAAATACAAATGAAATCAAAACTAATCATATTAATTTTGAACTTGCATTACTAGTTTTGTGGTGAACAATTCATCTGTGCATGTCATTAAGAAAAAAAAAGAAAGTTTGCCCTTAAAATCTGAAAATGCACTTCCTGTTTGTTTTTATAATGTCTCTCTGAGGTATTGGGCGTGGCTAACACACCTAACCACGCCCCTCCAACTGTCAGTTTTGATATCAAACAGAAATGGTGAGGAGGAGGTGTCTAATAGGTTGTAATAACTCTCCCCAAACTCTCTTTTCCCAATCTTTCTGAATGAAATATCTACTTTACTACATCCAATCAGCTCACAGTACAAAAAACAACCCACGCCTACTGTTTACTCTTTTAATATTCTGTTTCTATAGGAACTGCATCACAATACCAAAAAACAAAAAAAAAAACAACAAAAAAAAATGGTTGCAGCTTCCAGTTCATGTAGACTTTAATATAAATAACTTGTAACAATTTTATAATTTTGTCCCTTAATCCTTTAAAAATGAAATGATCATGTATGACTGTGAATGTGCCGCTTTCTGCTGTGAAACAAAATACAAACCCTGACATTTCTGCTCATATGGTTGTCATGAACAGCTACTGGCGTGCTTCTGGATGAGACTCGGGTCCACCACGCTCTCGTGTAAAGGCCGATCAACGGTGAACTCGTGCGGCGGCTGCATGCGCTGCCTGGAGTGTTTTCCTCCACGCTGAGGAATGGGCAGCTCTGAATGATGAGCCGGGAGCGGATCCGTGAAGAAATATGGATGGAGCAAAGCCTGAGGAAAGCGACAGTGTTAATATCAGTGTATTGGGTTGGATGACTGATTTAACCCTAGTGTGCTGTTGCCTGTTGGGGATGTCTTCATCCACTCTGGGGTGATTTGGAGGCTTAATTTGGCTACAATTTTTTCTGTGTTTCAGCAAATGGAATGATTTTTGATGACAAATCTTATTTTGACACATATTTTGGGAAACTGCTTTGAAAATGTTCAAAAATTCATCAATACACCCACGCAAATTGACTACCTTTTCGGTATGTTGGTGGCTATTTTTTCCCCATTGACTTCCATTATAATGACATTTTTTGATTGCATAAACATGACACCATTAATCATGCATTCTTGATTGTTGGTTATCCCTGTTGGAAAGAGGTAAAAGTTTGAATTTTTACTGTTGATTATCAGTTACATTGCAAAAAAAGCTTAGTTTCTGCCTTCTTTATGAAGTATAGTGTGTGTGTGTGTGTGTGTGTGTGTGTGTGTGTGTGTGTGTGTGTG
>CAIGQV010017835.1:26332070-26342517 GCA_903798115.1 Danio jaintianensis | reverse complement strand
GGTGCCCGTCTCATGTGTTTCACAAGGAGGATTAGAACACACCCTTTGCACAGAACCATTCTGTCCACTTCCCACATCGGCACTTGACTGCGTAGGTGTATTAGTGGTGCCCATTTCATGCGTCTCAGAAGGTGGATTTGAGCAGACGCCACCGGACACATCACAAGTGTTTGTGTCACCAGGACTTTCGCTTGAGCACACTGGTATCAGTGTAGAAGAGATGGCAGCTTGGCGCTTATTGGAGCTCTGGACTGTTCCCGTCTGGTCAGAGCCCATGTTGGAGCGGGCGGTGGTGGAGGTGTATGTGGTGCCCGTGCGGAGGTTTTCTGGACGCATGACGCCTGCTTCGGCTCCACTCTCTGAGACGGGTGTCGCTGGTTCAGAAGAGGAGGATGAAGGTGGCGATGAAGAGCCTGGTTTGCTGTTCACGGTGCCCATTTCTGTAGAGCCCATATTGCAGCTGGCAGTGGTGGCTGTGTTGGTGGTGCCCGTATCATGGGTTTCTGATGGCGGGTTGGTGCAGACCTGCTGTGTCCTGCCCATGTTTGCAGAGGCGATGGTTGAGGTGTTGGTGGTGCCCGTTACGTGCGTTTCACAGGGAGGGTTGGAGCAAATCTGTTCAGTGCCTATTTTGGCAGAAGCTGTCGTAGCTGTGTTGGTTGTTCCAGTCTCGTGGGTCTCGCAGGGTGGGTTGGAGCAGACCAGTGTGACGGTGGTGGCACCATCACCCGCACCATCGCCAGCATCTGCACTGGTGGTGGAGGGCTGCTCTGATGTGGGAGAGGCCAGGATGGAGACGGGGAGATCCTGGCCGGGCTGGGCTTCAGCACCACTTGGAGTCGTGATCAGGGTTACTTGAGTAGGCTGAGATGCCGACTATAAAGATAAACAAAAAAAAAAAAACATTGTGAAGGTTCCCACTCTAATGCTGATGATGATACACTGGGCAACTTTGGAAAATTATGCCATAAATGGGCAAACAGGTGAGACATGGGGTAACTAATTAGGGCAACAGGTTACAGATGCAATATTCTTTCCCATTCTTAGCAGAAAATTGACAAGCAATATCGCTTTGCAAAAGTTGCCCTGTGTATCATCAGCATAAGCCAAATGTTAAATTTCCTGACTTTCACTGACTAAAAAGCTGAATTTCAATGACCTATAATAAGCACTGAGCACACAAAGTAGTCAAATATACCTTTAATCACGTTTTCACATCGCATACGTTCAGGACAATGTGCTAAAGTCTGAACATCAAATTGAATTGCTTTATTTAATTCAGAAAATTTAGTATAATAGTTTATACCATTAACACAACATTAATACATTAAATAATCATTTACACAAATCTAAGACTTTTTATATGTGACTAAATACCAGTTGCAGACACAAAACATTTCAATTAGTTGTTAAAGTTATTAACTCATCTATTTATCTATTAACTAATTTATTTTCAGCTATATTTTCAATCTTGTGTCACTAAGTATAAGCTATACATTTCAAATTTTTTTATATAATGCAATAAAAAAAACATGTTATAGAAATATGTCATTTTGAGAAATGGTGGTAAAATTTTACTTCGATCCATGATATTCCATGACTACAAAAAATAGAAAATTCCCTGACTTGATTCAATGTCTGGAATAAACATTTCAAAACTCTTATATCTCAGAAATTTCATGACCCGTGGGAACCCTGGATTAATAAAGTCAGTCTGTAACATCATAAATATTTTTATTGACACTTTTGACAACAATGCATCTCTGCTGAGAGATTAATGTCTACCAGCTCTTAAAGAGACAGTTTACCCTAAAATGAAAATGACCTCATCATTTATTCTTCCTCATGTGGTTTTAAACCTTTATGAGTGTCTTCTTTAGAACACAAAATAAGGTATTCTGAAGAAGGATGATTGTTGGCACACATTGACTTCCATAGTCATTTGTTTTTCCTGCTTGGAAGTCAATGGGTGCCAGCTACCACCATTCTTCAAAACTTCTACAGAAGAAAGAAACTCAAAATGGTTTGAACAAGTGCTTTATGCTTGAAAAAAAATAAAATAAAATAAATATTCAAAATACCAATTAACAATAGTATGAAAAATCTTAATACAATACCAAAAAGTCCAAACAAATGAAGGGTAAGTAAATGATGACAATTTAAATTTTTGGGTGAACTGTCCCTTTAATAAAGTGACTCACTTGTATTGTAGCAGTGGCGAGGTTGGTCTGGGCAGCAGATACAGTGATGGCTGTGGGATTGATCACCTGGCTGGATAATGTGGCGACGGAGGCCAGTGTGGTGACAGGAGTTGCCAGGCTGGCATTAGCGACATTGGCTCCCGCCACACTAGTTGATACAGTACCAGTTACTGTACCCAGAGTCGTGACTCCTATTCAAAGAACACATCATTAAAACACAAAGCCAACAATGCACACAACATCTATACTACAAATACACTATTACTGCACTAATACAAAGCCTGAATATTCTCACCCGTGGTGCCCTTGACGACCAGTGTGGTAACAGTTGGTTTGTCTGCAGACACAGTGCCTGGTGAAACTAAACGCACACCACCCATAGGTACAGTGCGCAGGATGGTGCCGGGCTGCCCTGGAGCCCCCTTCAGGACCACCTGAGTACAAATACAATATTTACTGACCTCTCAAATCTCTAAATAACAAAAATGTAATTTAATTATAGTCATCATCACATGACCAGCATTTACGTCACGTCTTGTTTTCGTTATGTGATAAAGGTTTGTTGACGACTATATTAAGTCATAATTTTCATTGACGAATGCAATGCTAATTTACAACTCTGCCTACTGCAGTGCTGTTGTGTCGGAAGGTTTGAAAACAGTACACCGTCACTCAGCCTTTTCAAACTTCTTTTTAGCCTCAAACGAAGAATAAAATAAGAACATTAGCTACGCTTCCATGCAAAGACGCGAATTCAATTTATGCACAAAACTGGAAAATCGCATAAATGACGTGCGAATAATAGATTCCATCCAATGAGTCAAACAGAACAAAATCGTCACTTCTTGATTAACTGGTGCCAAATATCAAAAACAAAAGCGGAATTTGCTGCGGTAGAAGAAGCTGCGTGAACCTTTTCTTTATTTATTACATTACTTGTGCCTCAGAAGACAATGCCGACATGCAATGAACGCGTGGTGGCGTTTGAAGGTGTGAGACGCAGAGCACAGACGCTCTTGACTATTCTGGAGGTAATTAATAATATAATAACACTAATACTGAAATGGTTAAGGTGCTGTGGAATGACCAAAACAACATTTCAGATGTTTTACAATGTGCTCAGCCTGCTGATTTGTCCAATCGCACACGTTTTTATCATCACATGATCTCTTATAACAAAATCACATGACTTTTTTTTTAACGCGTATACTGGAATTTGTTCGGTAAAAGTGTTTCCATCGTAGTTTATGTATTGAATAAAAAGTTTATCGTACTTAGTTATGCGCTTCCGTTTTTTATGTGCATTTTCAAAATTGATGCACATCTTGGCGTTTCCATCAACCATTTTTTTATCCGCATATCCAAAATGTGCATAAAAATAGGTGGATAGAAGCATAGATATTGTTTTTAAGTCTGTGGAAAACACTGGACTCTTCACTGTCTGTGAAGTTTCAACTTGACATGTTATATAACTCACAGCAATGTTTGAGGGAGTTCAGAAACAGTGTTTACTGATATAAAGAACAGCACCTATTAGAAAGACTTTATAACCTTGTAGAAAAGCAACACTAATGTTGGGAGAAAGTATAATAACAATAGCATGATTTAAAATGACATTCATTAGCTCTAATGTGCATAAATCGATGCACAGCTTTTACTGATTTGAGGTCAGTTGGGCCTCACCTGTGTGACTCCCTGTTGTCCTGCACCTGTCAGCTTAGGCACAGCTGTGATGATTTTCCCTGTGCCAGGAGTAACAACCTTAGTGGTGATAATTGTGATGGGGGACTTGATGCCAGCGCTGCTAGTCACACCTAAAAACAAGTCAGGAAATAATAAGAGGAAATCATGTGAGCTTGCTAATGATGCATAAAAAACATGTTTGTTAGTTAGAAGTAAACAACATAAGGCTGTGCGTCTTCATTTAAAATACTCAAACAACAGGCTTGAGGAACAATTTGGATGAAAATCTCCTGACTGTATGAATTCTAACCAAACAATCAGATCAGAAGCAGACCTGTTGCACCTTGTAATGCAGACATGGGAATGGTTTTAATAATGGTGGTTCCTGGTTTGTTGGTGGTAGATGGAGAGACACTGCTGATGCCCAGGATGGTGGGTTTGGTGCCGGTTCCTCCAGCCTGTGAAGTTGTAATGATTGTGGTTGGCTTGCCATCAGCAGATGTGACCAGTTTCAGGATGGTACCAGCAGGAAGAGGAGTCTTAGTCTAAGGAAAAAATTGGGTCATGCATAAATTTCCCTTTTTTTTTTTTTTTTTTAAATTAAGAACACATATGTTTAGGCTAGAAATGTATGGATTTAAAATGAGCAGCAGTGCTGACCTGTATCAAAGTGACAGGACTGCTTCCGGCCTGTCCGGTGACCGCAGATGTTTGTACTGGTTTAGTCTGGACAACAGACATCACCTTCCCAAGGCTGGAGAGCTGAGAATACTGAAGGAATTAAGCATAATCAAATGTTTTATTCCAGATAAAGAAAAAATCTTTAAAATAAAAAGGGTGATCTGCTTAACAGGGCTGCACAACTTATACATATATAATAAGACTTCATTAACTCTTGTCTAATCTTCAAATTGGGCGACGCGGTGCCGCAGTGGGTAGCACAATCGCCTCACAGCAAGAAGGTCGCTGGTTCGAGCCTCGGCTGGGTCAGTTGGCAATTCTGTGTGGAGTTTGCATGTTTTCCCCGTGTTCGCGTGGGTTTCCTCCGGGTGCTCCGGTTTCCCCCACAACTCCAAAGACATGTGGTATAGGTGAATTGGGTAAGCTAAATTGTCCGTAGTGTATGTGTGTGAATGAGAGTGTATGGGTGTTTCCCAGTGATGGGTTGCGGCTGGAAGGGCATCCGCTGCGTAAAACATATGCTGGATAAGTTGGCGGTTTATTCCGCTGTGGCGACCCCTGATTAACTAAAGGGACTAAGCCGAAAAGAAAATGAATGAATGAATGAATAATCTTCAAATTGTCTACCCTTTCGTTACGTTGGTGGCTGTTTTTACCTCATTGACTTCCATTATAATGACATTTTTTGATTGCAAAGGCATGACAGCATATAATCACGCATTCTTGATTTTTGGTGGTTTTCTCTGTTGGGAAGAGGTCAAATGTGTAATTTTTACTGTTGATCATCAGTTGGCAGCAATAACACTTTAGATAGGCCCGTGCAAAAAAACAAAAAAGGTTCTGGCTTTTATATGGAGTTCTATGGAGTAAAACAGCAGATTATAGTATGTGTGCATAAATACACTTACTATCTTTACTATGTTTATGAGAGCTGAGCTGCTTATTTTCATTTTCTCAGAAACATCAAGGTAAGTGCGCAAAGATCTCTCTCTCTCACACACACACACACACACACACTATACTCCATATAGAAGGCAGAAACTAAGCTTTTATTTTGCATTGCAACTGATGATAAGTTTCAATTATTTTTTTTTTTTTTACCTCTTCCCAACAACCAAGAATGCATGATTATATGGTGTCATGGCTTTGCAATCAAAAGTCAATGGGGCAAAAACAGCCACATAACAACATAACAAAAGGGTAGTAAATTTGCCCAGACTATATAGTTTAATTTTTTTTTTAATTTTCAAAGCATTTTCCCACAATATGTGTCAAAAATAAGATTTGTCACCTAAACTCATCCCATTTGCTGAAAGAGACATTTGTGGCCAAATTAAGACTCAAAATCACCCCAGAGTGGATGAAAACATCCCCAAGACCAAACAATGGTTAATTTTATAACCATATTAAACATTTATTTTCTGTTATTATTTTTATGACTATTATAAAACTAAAGTACTATTACCACTGATTATTTCATTTTATGTTTATTCTACAGTACAACAGCTGATTTACAAAACACTTCCCCTTCACTCACATCTTGATTTCACAAATATACAATAATATCCAAACTCAAGTCAAATGTAGAGCAGAGTTTTTGTGGAGCAAATTTACTGTGAACCTGAACACTGCAATGGAAAGGCAGAATGTTTATTTCAATTAAATCACAGGCACTGCAATTTAATAACTGCACATAGCCATAATACACTTATTATTTATTTTATTTTTATTTTTAAATCTCTAGCAGCTCTAGTTTGAATCAGAGAAAAACAAAAGTCTGCTATTCTTACCAGAGCACCACTGCCACCCATTGTTATTGGGCTCTTGACAAGTGTTATAGTTTTGGTGACTCCACCAACCATGGTGGTGACGACCTGAGCCTGCTGGGCTACGGTTACTGTGCCTGATTTGTGTACAGTGATGATGGGGCGAGTCGGGGTGTTGGGGGTCGAGATGGCGGAAGTTCCGACCTGCGCTGCAGCTGTTTTTAGTAGTCGAGTCGCAGGATTAGTAACCTGGAATGGAAAGTAGGAACAAAGACGCATTAAATCAGTAGACAGGAAATGAATAATCTGGATGATTCATGTCCAGAAGGATGCCAGAAAGGGAAGTTGATTATGGTTTTATTTTAGAACTCATTACACAAAGTAGCTTTTGCTGACCTGCAGGACAACATCTTAATTTAATAATAATCCATTTTATCAGTCAGATGGTCTTTCTTTTACTGAATATGCTGCACAGTATATATTGTTTGCTTAAAGAGGACCTATTATGCCCCTTTTTACAAGATGTAAAATACGTCTCTGATGTCCCTAGAGTGGGTATGTGAAGTTTCAGCTCAAAATACCACACACATAATTTCTTATAACTCATTTAATCTGCCCCTTTTATGCCGAGTTCAGACTGCATCATTTTAGCCCCGATTTTGACTCGCCGACAGGTTTTGAGGAATCGCCAACAAATGCCTGAAATCACAGGCAAATCGGTGCTCGTTCACGTGAGAAACAATCACACAGTGTGAACTATCAAAGAGACAATCTGAGAGAATCGCCAATGAGTCGCCAACACCCGTGAGATATTTGGCATGCTAAATATCTGGACCTGTCGGCGATTTAAAATCATGCCATGTGAAATGTGTTCTGATTGAAAATAACATTGGCGATTACCCACAGCCAATGACAGAGCAGCATCCACTAGTATGGGTATCTGCAGGCCAGCGGGAGAAGTTAAAAGGGCTTCTTTTCTGTGTATTTGGACCCAAGAAATATAGAAAAAACTAGTAAAAATTTGGCAGGAGCATCCGTGTCATCTGAGCAATACCACAACCGGGTCGAAAAAGAAAAAAAAAGTTGAGGAGAAATTGCTAATTCCCTTCAAAGCCAGGTGAGCAAAATAAGTACATTTTCTACCTCATCAAAGGCTTCTTTCTCATTATGTAGTTAATAACAAAAGATATACTACGTGACCTTGCGTTGTTTCCATGTCACTTCTCGCGTGTTTGGTTGTGAGACGTAGTTTGCGGACCGAGACAAAGTTGTCAGCGATTCTCCTATTGCAAAGTCATGCAGTGTGAAACCGCCTGTCACCGATCCATCTTGCAGTGTAAACACAGCAGTGAGGAATGGTACCCCAGATAGTCATGCAGTGTGAAAACATATGTGATGTGACTACTTTGAAACTGTGCAGTCTGAACTCGGCATTAGACTTTGATCTAAAATGTGCCATTTAGGTGACTGTCACTTTAAATTCAAATGAGATTGTGCTCTTTTCAAAAGAGGTCGGAGCTACAAATACCTATGCATCAGCATAGTGGCAGATTCAAAACTAAAGTAATCTCTGTGAAAAACTGAAAAGAAGTGCACCCTAAAACTAAACATATATAATCCTTTTAGTCGCTGACATTATTTTCAAGCAGGTGAAAACTCTAATAGCAGATAGCTGCTTCTCACTCAGGGCTCTTTATGCTATTGAGAGATAAATTATCACTCTAATGGGCGGGGCTTTTCCCCTCTGATGACATGTACAAAGGGAGAATGTCAATCAAAGTGTTTTTGCAGACTGTTTTTTGGAGTGTGACTATAAAAAATACAATTAATTAATTTCTACCATTAGAGGCTAGATATATTCACACACTGTTGCCACACAACTGTGTTTAAACCCTTTATTAAAGTGATTTTTGCATAATAGGGTCTGATCATGCAATCCGACACGTACCATAACAGGTGAAGCTACTTTGACAGTAGCTGGCAGAGTCGTGGATCCAGGAGTCATAGCGACGGTTTTCACAAGAGTGGCTCCGGCTGGAACATTTAGCACAGTAGTCGCGGAAGAAGGCGGGATCTTCTGTGTAGCGGCTGCAGCTGCAGCTAATGCAGCCATGCCACTCATCTGAGGACTGCTGCCGATTGGCTAGAGACCAAAACAGTGTAACAAAGGGCTTAAGTGCACATATGCACCAGACACTCTCTTAAACTCCATGTTACAAAGAGTCGATGAGAAAAGCAAATGTTTTCTTGTGAACGCAACAATTCATACTGCATTACACAAATAATACTTCTTTTTGCACAATATTGTCGTCGTGGCCAAAAGTTGAGAATGACACAATGAGAATGCTAAACTGCTTTTAGATCTTTGTTTCTGTTGTTTCTGTGATGTACTGAAATATAATTACAAGCACTTCATACGTTTCAAAGGCTTTTATCGACAATTACATGACATTTATGCAAAGAGTCAGTGTTTGCAGTGTTGGCCCTTCTTTTTCAGGACCTCTGCAATTCGACTTGGCATGCTCTTAATCAACTTCCGGGCCAAATCCTGACTGATAGCAACCCATTCTTTCATAATCACTTCTTGGAGTTTGTCAGAATTAGTGGGTTTTTGTTTGTCCACCCGCCTCTTGAGGATTGACCACAAGTTCTCAATAGGATTAAGATCTGGGGAGTTTCCAGGCCATGGACCCAAAATTTCAACGTTTTGGTCCCCGAGCCACTTAGGCAATTCATCTGATCACTCTTCATAACATTCTGGAGTATATGCAAATTGCTATTATAAAAACTTAAGCAGCAACTTTTCCAATTTCCAATATTTATGTCATTCTCAAAGCTTTTGGCCACGACTGTAGGTTATGTGCATAGTCAACTATTTATAGTACATGTATAGTTTTAAAATTGGTCAAACGCCCAGTCTTGTGTTCATATTTCGAATTATGTTTATTTATGTAGCATTGTGGTTCTGCAAGACACAACATTTAATTCCACTGTATGTCCACACAACTTCAAATTCAATGCTGGACACCAAGTTTGATGACAGGACTACACAATTTGGAAGACATTTTGTTTTGTTCATTTTCTATATTGCAATTTTGAGCTTAAAAATGTCAATGAGTATTAATAGATTTTTTTATGTTCTTGTTAACCCTTTATCATTTCATTCATTGCTCACAATGCTTGAAAACGCAAAAAAATGCTTTTAAATTACAAAATACAATTTGTCAATTCAGTTTTTCTTTACGTTTGCCTAAACAAGTTGACAGTAAGCATACTTATATGATTCAATTATTATTAATGAACCTATAAAAGCCATAACATTGTTATTAAAGTTCACAATCACAGAACATGACATAATACTTAACTGTAATTCAGTAATCATGTTAAACCATTCTCAGAACTTGCTTTCATTCAGATTAATCATGTAGCCCTAATGGAAGATTTACATTGACAGAGAATGTCTCCATACCGTGCCCTGGGTGCTCTGCGCGGGAACAACCATGCGAACACCTGCAGGAAGTGATGTAACTGTAACTGGGGATTTTGCTCCGGGTGTGGCCTGACGCACAGTAACGACTGAAGTCCCAGGGGTAGAATGAGGTGCTGCCACTTTAAGAATAGCTGGGAATGAAAACAATAATTTATAAGTTATTATAAGCAAAGTAGCAAAACAAATACAAATATTTTTCTTTACACGAAGCAGCACAGCAGCCTGACGATGGACCCTTTTCACTAGACTGTGACAACGTGTTATAATGGTCATCTGCATCTTAAATCCTTGATTTTTTTTTTTTTATGCCATATCAGCAGCATTGGATATATTCATTGCAACACTTGTAGATATTCAATATAAAAGTTACAATCATAACTGTTTCTCAATCATTTATTGTACAAAAAAAAAACATACAAACAACAACAACACTGATAAAAAGTCATATAAGTTGTTTCAATTTGATCAATGATAAATACTCTAAATCAGGGACTAAGCTGAAGGAAAATTAATGAATGAGTAAATATAATATACATATATACATGTTTCTAATTCAGCGTCTATAGGCCTATATGTTTCTAATGCAGCGTCTATAGGTCTACATGTGTTTCTAATGCAGCGTCTAT
>CAIGQV010017835.1:26309940-26332060 GCA_903798115.1 Danio jaintianensis | reverse complement strand
GTTTCTAATGCAGCGTCTATAGGTCTACATGTGTTTCTAATGCAGCAACTATAGGCGGGACAGACATTGTTCACTCTTCTGGCTGCCGTTCAGTCTTACAATTTTTTTTTTTCTTTTTTGTAGGTCGTGAATACACAATTGTGTTTTTTTGTTGTTAGAAAATAGAAATGCACAATTTGTTTATGGTACTCTCCCCATTCACTGCACTCTACTTTTACTTTACCCAACTAAAAGCATCTTTACATAGTAAAGGTGGTACAGAAACCAAAACCAGAACAACATATATTTTTAAAAATGTGTAACCACTTATTCTTAGCATCTTTATGACAACTTATGACAACTTCTGCTGCTGAGAAACCCGGAAATGTGAAAGGGTTTATTGACTACAAATAAAGTCATTTGTACCTGGTCCACGAGGAGAGGCGGCGAGCGGGCTGGTTGGCATGGCGGTGGTTGGGGAAGGGACTTGTGGCACCAGTGTGAGCCCAGAAAGAGGCATACTCTGAGCTGCAGGAGCAGCGGCGGCGGGCACAGGACTCTTGGGTGAGTTTACGGGTACAGACGGCATGGGGTTAACCGTTGGTGACGTGGCAGCGGTCGCAGCAGGGATGTCGTATTTTTGCAGCTGTAACAGGTACGTATCTGCAGTGGGAACAGCACCCCAGCTCACCTCCAGAGAATTGGTGTTGGCACGAACCAGCTGCACACGGGACGGAGGCTGAGGACGATCTGATAAGAACAGACAGGATTATGCATATTGCTTGAGATGCTAATACTATGAGAAAGTAGGGCTGCACAATGACATTGCCAAAAACATTTTTTTTCTGCAATATATTTCACCAGATGGATTGAATAACTCTATTTGTGAAGAATTTATTATACAATACAGTATCATTATTGCGTCTATGGTTTCTGTAAACCAAAAGCCACTTATTTGCAAATACATGTTTATTTCTTATTTATACATTTGATTCAATTCAATTTAAGTTTATTTCTATAGCGCTTTACACAATAATTATTGTTTCAAAGCAGCTTTACAAAAGGTGCACATTATTGTATTACAATCATACGGTTGCATTACAACCATAACTTTATTAGTTACTAATAACTTTGAGTAATTAAAAACTAATAGCTTTTAACAGTTAAAGTTATTATATATACAGATAGTTAAACTGCAGTTATATAGTAACTAGGTTATATATAGTTAAAACAGTCAACAATGTACATATACATTTTTAATTATCTTATTTCCCGCTTATCTAAACGTACTTTGTTCTCTTGTGTTGATATGTATGTACCTACAGCTCCTGTAAACCACAAACAAAATTCCTTGATTCTGATTATTTCAAAATAGTTGGGGTAGTTTGTATGGGAGTCAATCTGAATAAATTATTATAAACTATTTAAATTTAACTATAAACTAGAATTTTTTTTAAAGATATAGAAATGAGAGAAAAAAATGGTGCTTTACATTTTATATATCTGGGAAAACTTAATGGCAGTTAAAATCAAATGCAAAACGACACTTTGCAGTCTTCACTATATAAATGAAACGTAATTAATTTTTGTTAAAGCAATAACTGTTATTGTTTCCTGTGCCTGAATGCTTAAAAACTCACTTGATATGTTTAACAGGAAAAAAAACATCCAAATTATATACACTTAAACTTTGCAAATAATCTACAAATTTCAAACTGCGGCTCCTGATCAACAATAATCGCTACTTGACATTGAAGATCCATGCACATTGTGATGTTGATGCTGAAATGATATATTCTGCAGCCATATGAAAGCATCTTTTTCTACACTGAAGTATCAGCTCAACTCACCTGTCTCCAAATACCACAGATCTTTGCAGCAAACTTGATTGTTCCAGGCTTTGCGGTAACCATCTCGTCCGCTCCAGACGTACAGCCTATTGTTTATAGCCACAGAACAGTGTCCGGCTCTGGCCCTTGGGATATTATCCTCGAGAGTGTCCATCAAGATTGTTTCCCAAGACATAGAGTCTGAAGGAAATAAAGGTCAAGATCAGCCTTGATAAAACATAAGCTCTGTTGTGAAACATAATGAGCAGGGACAGACAGAATCTTCTGACATTTTTGTTATTTCCGCACAGATTTTTTTAATATCTGTGATTTTTGTAGAACGATTTTAAGAGTATAGAAGCTGAAAACTTTTATAAAATTAATTTTTTATATATATATATATAAATAAATATAATTCTCATAATATTCTAAATAATTCTCATAATAATCAAAAGAAAATTCAGAGAAAATATAACTTTACAAATTGTAATGTACAAAAGTCATCTGAACGACTAAAGACTTACATATTATTCAACAATAAAGCCAATAATACTTTCAAAAATGTAATCGATATATATATTTATACACATTTACATAAGTAAATACTGTAAGTGAAATGGTAGGACCTACATTCTGCTGAAATCTGAAAGCCAACTAATAAATGAAGGCAGCATTTTAAGGTATCAGAGGCCATTCTCTTAACCCCATATAAATAGGCCTATCACGATAAGGAATTATTGTTGTGCGATTTATTGTCACAGAAATTGTTGCAATAAGCGATATTATTGTAATTTTGAGATCATTTTATGCCACTGATTATGTAATGATTATATAACAGCATAATAATGCAAATAGCCATAAACACTTTAAAATACTTAGCATTCTTAAGGTTATTTTGATTCTATAATTTGATGTTAAAAAGGTAAATGTCCTATTATAAACTTTGACATCGGTGAGGTAGAACGTAAATGTCATTGTAAAATGGCTTTAACGTTATTTGTGAATTTGTAAATATATATTGCAATGGCAAAAATTATTGCGGTCATGTCCATCGACTCGATAAGTCGATATATTGATTATTGTGACAGGCCTACATATAAAGTCTTCTGCATTATATTTGACTCAGACATGTGCTGTGCTGAAAGATGATATTGTGTATTGATGACAGTCAGAGATATTTACATATAACTCCTTTGAATAGATCTAGGTGATACATGGCTAAGAAGTAGATTACCTAGGTTTAAGCAGGCCAACGTGTTCGTGCATTTCCATTCCTTCTCGTGTGTTGCTACTTTGACATCATCCATTACTAAAGGGACCCATCCACCAAACACAAACATCCTATAAACACACAAGACCCAAATTAGTCCACAGTTAACATGAAGGTCATTTACAACTATTTTACTTCTGTGACCAAAATAAAACAAACAAACAAACTGTAAGGAAGTACTTAACTGTACACAACTTTTAAACCTTTATTTGGGTTTGTTTATTTATTGCCATATTAGCAACCCATGGCTATTTTATGGCAAGCTCTATATAGATACAAACATATTATATAATATTAACCTCATATCTCAATGATACAGAATAAATATAAATAAATAAATACAATTTTACTAAAAAAAACATTAGACATCATTTTCAGATCAATTTGTGATAAATAACTTAAATTCTTCATTTAAAACATTCATTAAAGTGCTCTTTGTTTTCATTTAATAGTAAAATTCATATTTATTAATGATATTTTATTTATATTTTAATCAATAATAAAGCAAAGGCAGTAAACAAAGAATTTAAATGCCACATATGGCAAGGGTTAATTACAAATTTGCTACATTAACCCAATAGCTAGTTCTGGATGTTATAGTAACTAATAAATGAATAATAAATAGTTATAATAAATGAATAATGCTTTAATGTCCACTTTAATACTACATATAGACGTATACCTATATTTAATCATTCAATATATCATGATAATGAACATACTGATATTGTGAGCACTTCAAAATACTTGTAAATAATTATTTATTAGTTAAACTTTTAGAGTTTTTTTTTAAAGAATATTCACATTGCATTTGCTGTGGTGTTCATAACAGCAGCAAATCGTTTTTGGTTAGCTCAATAGCTCGAACAAAAGCATTTTCACATGTTAATTTGACCTATTATATGCTGAAATACTGATCAAATATTCTGTGACTATTTTATAGAGCTATTGTACTTTAACACTGTGCATTAATGATCCAAAAGTTAAGTTAAACTGCATATAAAGACATTACTGGTTTCTCATTAACAAAAGCATTTCAAAAGCAATGAAATTTTATGTCATACTTGCTTTATATTGCATTCATACTAGGGCTGCACATTATATCGTTTCAGCATCGATATCGCAATGTGTGCGTCCACAATAGTCGCATCGCAGGATATGCAATGCTGCGTTGAATTATAGTTGATCAGCACTACAGTTGAGAATGCATGAGATTTGTGGAGTCGCTCCAAAGTTTAACCAAAACAGAGTAAAAGTTTATCATTTGCATTTGTTTTAAAGGAATTTCAAGAGAGATTGAAGCATGTGGGCACAAAAAAGTACATTTGTAACTTTGATAAACAATAATTCTACTGAATCAATAATACAATGAAGTCTATACAGTGTTATTTTACATTACAATTGATTATTCGATTTCTGTACTTGAATACTGTTTGACACCATAACTGTTTGTTTTACTGTTGTCTTTGCTCTATTGTACTTATTTTTACTTGTAATTTGTTTATTATTTTTCATTCATGAATCACTCCCCTACAAAATCACCCTAATCAGTCTAAATTCAAGATTTCTTTCCAAAATAGCGATAATAAACATTCTGGTGAAATTGTATTGATATCGCAATACATATCGCAGATAAACAAATAATTATGCAAAACACATATAAAAAAAATGCTTTTTATTTATTATGAATCTATTCATGCAGAGCCGTTAAATTTATCTACAGTATTTAAGAGAAGTACATTATAAGTAGGGCCAGACAGAATCAGTGGACATTTTTTGCCATTTCTGTGGAGAACTTTCTAAAAAATCTGCGGATTTATGCGGAATGATTTTGGGAGTATCGTAACTAAAAACTTAATATACGAAATAAAAATTAATACCTTTTTAACTTTTATTTATTGTTTACAATGCAAATCCAATTAGATCCACTTATTTGGTAAACAAACCAAGTCTCTCATATAATATATCTACTAAAAGACAGAAAATATTACTTTACAAACTGTATTGTAAATAAATCATATGTACATTTTCATATTAGTGAATAATATTACTATATTGAATGTGAATAATATTAATAATATTAGTGAAATTAACATAAAAACTGAATACATATAAAGGTACACACATTTAAAATGTAAATAAGTAAATAAATTTAAAATAAATCTAACAATCTGCGGCGCACAGATTCCGTGTGGGCCTAATCATAAGTAACTGCAATTAAATGACCTAACAATGAACACAGTAATCCTTTACTTTTTCAGTGATTTAATTACAGTAACTAGTTTCTTTGTAACTAATTACACACAACACTGCTCATTAGTCATTTACGATCCCAAAGACTAAATCCTTATGTTTAAACAAGCTTGAGAGAGTTTTAACTCACTTGTTGGTTATAGTGGTGGCCGAGTGGAGGCTGCGGGGCAAAGGTGCTGCACCACTTATGGCAGGCTTGTTCCAGGTTAAAGTATCTTCAAAACAGAGCACACATTTATTTAATACTGCAGCACAAGCTTGAATTGATTTTCTCACATTTTAAAGCCAACACTTTCTCTCACCGATGTCTAAAGTCCAGAGGTCTCCAAGACGGCAGCCACTCATGCCACCGTAGATGATGAGACGAGACTTTTTGGAGGTTTTCTCTGTGTAGACGACAGCAGTGTGGCTCTCACGAGGAGGAGGAAGCACGCCGTATGTAATTGGGATGTCCCAGCCTGCTACATTAGACCCTGGGCGCAGCTCCAGTGTGTAGAGGTCATTCAGGTATCTATGATCATATGCACCAAGGTTATTTTAGTAAAAAAAAAAAAATAATAATAAATAAATAAATAAATAAATAAATAAATAAATAAATAAAACTAAGACTAAAAATATTGATCAAAAAACATTTTCTATAACTGAAATAATTTTAATTCACAATAAATTCTAAACTAACAAAAGTCACAGAAAAACTAACTCAAATGAAATGATGATTAGCAAAAATAATAATAGTTTTCAGAATTAATAAGCACAGATTCTGTGGTGTAAAATCTGACCTGCAATTGATTAGAAAAATAACAGTAGATTCTCTTTACAATCGAACACATCATTCAAGTGCATGATTATATACAAAAAAACTAATTTTCTATATGAACATGAAACGTGTTCTAACTTTTCATCATTTGCCAAAAAATGTAAACTAAGCATGTTTAACTAAATATACAGAGTACAATCTTTAACATGAAGAAGATTCTTCACAATTTTGTACTTTAATTTGTTGCATTTGTATGGTTTTGGTTTCAGTGTCTGGTCAAACTATTATTTTTTATTACTAAGAAGTTTGCACAAGAGTTAAAGTAAGCTGTGCAAACATTAAACTTTGCTCTGGTCGACACTGGCCATGTTCCTGTAACTTTACTGAACTAGAACTCTATTTAACTAGAATTACTAAAAATAAAACTGAAACTAAAACAAAAACAAGAGGGAGAGAGAGAGTTTTTAGATTATTGCCATATGAGCTTCTCTGGCTATGTCATGGTAAAAATATATTTTTAAATATAAAAAATAGTTTATAAATATCACTCTTCTATAATAACAAATGTCTATAATAATAAAACGATAATAATAATAAAAAATAGGGCATTTTAAAAGTATATATTTAACAATTCACAAAATAAAAACTAAACTAACAAAACCATTAATGTAAAACTAAAACTAAACTGAAAAGTAGTGCAAACCCTAAAATAGCATAGAAAAATGCAAAACTATAATAATCTTGATACACACTAACAATTAGGCATGGGCCGGTATAAGATTCTGACTGTATGATAACCTTGGATAAAAAAATCACGGTATTGCGATTACTGCTCTAAAATATATTCTTTTTAAATGTCTGGGTAAAAAACAAAAACATTTTTCCCTTTTAAACACAGTATATTTTATTTTGAGAAACATTTAAAATATTTTGGAGCAGTAAACATGTCAGGCTAAATAATTCAAATGAATCATTCACTTCTGCTGTCTTCATTTATTTCAAAAACTGATGTTTTGTTTTTTTTACAAATTAAAATGACATCTTTGGATATCTTTCGTGCTGGAGATACTGTTGTTCTAAAAAACCTTTTTAAAGTAAATAAAACAATCGTAGGAACGGTATTGCAGAAAATTTTGATAGTTATAAAACTTTTCCAAACCGCGGTATACCTTGAAAACGGTTATCAGAATCAGAATCAGAAAGAGCTTTATTGCCAGGTATGTTCACACATACGAGGAATTTGTTTTCGTGACAGAGCTTCTACAGTGCAACAGAATTACAGAGACAGGATATCGTCCCATGCCTACTAACAATTACATTTTGGATCTTCAGCTCAAACAGTAACAAAGCAAAAGCACTTCGTATTTACCTTGGGATATTGTTTTTGGGATCTTCGCTGTCATTTGCCAATCCACCAAACAAGTAACATTTGGTTCCAACAAGAGAAAAGCTGTGGCCCAGGCGAGGGCATGGTGGTGGGCCATTCTTAGGGGCTTTGGGCTTCAATCGTTTCCACTCCCATCTACTAGCCTGTTTGGATTATTTGACATAAATAAATCCGTTACAAAAAAAATAGGTCTGCATTTATAATCAAATGCAACGAAACCAACAGCTCAATTATTGAAAATGGGCTATATGCACACAGACTTTTAATTTTCAGTCAGCCAGCTCAAGCGCTTATGCCATTACAAAATCACTGTGTTTAAGATCCGATTTCTTTAAAAATCAGTGATCTTCACCGCCTGATAGATATACGATATAAAGTGGGTCTCAGACCGGACAAGAAGCACTGCATTAAATTCCATTTTACCCCGTCATGTCTTTAAAATATGGAAATTTATTTTACCCCAGTATTTTCAATAGAGATTGAGTCTATTTCATTAATAGACTATTTTCAATAGTCTCCCTTCAATAATATTTTACAGTTTAAAAAATCTATTGAGTTTTCTCCTATTGAAAAAACAATTACAATTCCCATTTTATTGTAATGTTTTACAGCCAAATTTATTAAAACTTAGTTTACAATAAAAGCAGGTTTCATGCACGTGCGGTGGATAAACTTGAATCGCGACACCAATAAAGAGCAAACAAAATACATTTCTATCGTAACCACGTGTGCGCTTTTATTTGCCCTTTATTTTCTCAATAATAGTAAAATACGATTTTTGTTCTTTAAAACTAGCCAAAATTAAAACGTTGCTGAATACTTTATTTTGAATTATATGAAGTGACTGTGTTATTTTTAAAATAGTAAAATGTTTGTTTATTTTAAACTGTGTTGCTTTTCAAAAAAAAAAAAAAAAGCCTTTATTTACCAGAATTTAAATAAAGTGTCCTTTCCTCAATGGCTCCTAAATGGCTCTTTGCTGAAAAAAGGTTCCCGACCCCTGATTTAACGGATTGTATTTTAATTACATTCCAACATCAATGCTGTAAAAGGAAGCTTATGAAATTGAAGTCACATAAACCTTTCACCAGAACTTTACAGTTGGCTGAAAAACACTAGCTGTGCATATAGCCCATTGAAGACGATGCAGAATCTTACTTGGAGTTCATACAGATCATTGCTGTACTTCCCGTACTCAACCATGCCCCCGAACACAAGGAGTCTGGTGCCGTCGCACACAAATCCATACGCAGCACAGCCGGGAGGAATGTCACCCCGGACAGCGGGAATAAACCACTGATTGGTGGCTGTTGGAAAGTAAATAGTTGTGTCATTGTGGTTTTGATGAATACAGTTCTTTCAGCGCTGTGTAGCAATGCACCATTTTTATTCATTTCTGCACAGGGTGGTTTAACTAAAACATTACGTTTTTAAGGTCAAATAAATGTTATATTAAAGATAAAACTAAAAGCTTACTTCAGTTAGTTGCCAAGGTAACATTGTTTATTTTTATTAATTTAACTTGTGTAACAGTTAACAAACTGAAACAATTAAATAAAAATACATAAAAAGAAGAAATGCACACTAAACCACTAAATTTGACAAAAAAAAAAACATAACTTAAAAAATTATACTAATAATTAATAAAACTTTAAAAGCCTGTATGTCCATCTCAGGTTCTGCAAAACTATAAACGGTTTCCAAATGAAAAATGAAGCATAACAATACTCAAACATTATATCTTATACCACAATATTGAAAACATGAACAAAAGTATTTAACTTGTGTACTAAAATAACCGAAACTGAAAGACAAAAGCACTTTACATTATTAAACCTAACAAAAATGTTAAACTTAAAAACATAATAATAATAAAAAACTATTCAAATTATTAATTCAAAACTATAATAGTCTGTATGTCTGTCTCAGGTTTTGCAAAACTATAAAAATGAACCATAAGCAATATTCAAACAGAATATCTTATAACACAATCTTGAAAACATAAACAACAGTACTTAATTTGGGTATTAAAACAACCAAAACTGAATCATATTATTTAAAAAAAAATCCAAACATAAAAATCCTTTAAAACTATAACAGCAGCCTGCACAGAATGTCAATTTCAGGTCTGTAAACAATCTCCAAAGGAAGAAAATTTAACTACAAGAAATATTTAAACAATTTCTTGCATCACACTTTTGAAAACAAATGTATTTTTCCTTACATATATATTAGCAATGTTAACTTGCAGTGCATCTCAATAAACTCTGCTACATTACCTAAAAGTAAATAAAACGAAATCGTGAATTAAACTCTCCTCAAGTCATCCTAGGTGTATTTGCATGGCAATGCGGGAAATATTGTGGGCGGGGCCTGTGTGTTGTGATGACGTAGGCGGTGTTCTTTTAAACCCGCCATTTCTCTTTGCATTTTTTCCTGGCGTGCCAGTTCCAGTGCTTGGCTAGTGCTGTAGCGTTAGCTGGTTAGCTGACACTTCAACATAAACATGTTAACACAACACAGGTCTGCTCACGATGCACATAAACACCACAAACCTCAGATGATGCACTCAAATCAAGTGCACCGTCGTTAGCGCAAGCACAACCGCGACTAGATATTGTGACATCTACTGAACAACACAACTGTTGTGTTTGTGTGCACATTCTTTAAAGCTAGTTAGCTTATGTAGCTGATCGCTTATGCAGATTTTGTCTAGCCGCTAACTGCGCTAATGCATCTAACTTAGCTAGAGAAATTATTTGTATATCATTTCAGAAATCGTTGCAAAACAAAAGAGCTTTGTGCACCTGCATATATACAACACAATCTTTCAGCTGTCAAACAGCGTTCGTAATCAAAATCAAATAACAAATGCGAACATCAAGACAGCAAATCGGGCTAATAACATAGCTAGCTAACGTTAAATGCTACAGAATCAAAACACCACTGCGTGCAAAAACAACACCGCGTCTATTACAAAATAATAGCATGCTCACCTGTGTTGTAAACGTGCAGCTCATCCACAATGCCTTCGTTTCCTCCGCCGAACACCACCATCAGCTCTTTAATGGCCACAGCTCGGTGTCCATGTCTCGGGCGAGGAACCGGGCCAGACCAGCCCAAAACCCTCTTCCAGCGCGGCTGCAGAACCGATGTGCCTGAAGAAGCCATGTCCACTTCTCTAGCGAGACACAAATCCCACGCACAGCGCTGATTTTAGTTTGGATCTCAACCGCATTCGTATGTCAAGCCCCTGTGCTAACTGGATTAGCCCGCTAGTACTTGGTAGCTTCGCGCGTGCTAACTAGGTCACCAAAATCCGTTGGACTTCCTCGCGTTTATAGGACAAAATGCTGCTCAAAATGCCTTTTAAAACGCAGTTACAACAAGTATTAGTGATTACGCGGCTGGGAAATTAACAGTATAAACCGAAAAGAATGTTGGCCGGTTAGCATGTTAGCCGCTCAACTCTGCGCGGACCGCCATTTTAGCGGCAAACAGACGCTTTTTATCACGACAAGAAAATAAATAGACAGACGCCGGCGGCTGAACGAACGCGGATTCCCGGCGTAAAGACGGAGAGTATCGCGAAATACACAGCAGCACATGCAGGTGGACTCCTGTACATTTTTCTTCACCCTCCGTGCAGTTGACGAAATAGTTTTTTTGGAGCTAAATATCTGTTGGAGAAAAAGAAAAACGAGATGAAGATGTGTATGCCGCCATCTTGCAGAGGCTAGCTAAACGCTACCAGCACGAGAGCCTAGTTAGCTGCTAAGTGGCTAAGCTAACGCAACCAAGCTAGTGAATAGAAATGGGCGGGGGAGTAATAATAGTAAATGGATGTCGGAAAAATAAAATATTTCATATCATACAAGCTAGATAATAAAAGCTGTACTGATGAAAATAATATAAAAAAATGGGATGGGGGAATAACAATAATACAAATAATAATGAATGGGAGTCCGAAAAATCTTTACATTAAACAAGCTAGAGAATAAAAAAGGCGGATGAAAATAGTGATGATGATAATAATAAAAGCGTAATTTACAGATTATAAAACAAAGTGGGCGGAGAACAAAAAACTAAGATTTTAAATTAAAATTGAAAATAAATTAAAGCAAATGAATAAAAATAGATGGCCAAATAAAAATATATAAAATCAAATTCAAGAATTGGATAACAGAATTAAAATAATAGGTTTTAACGATGTCACGCTTATTATATTATCGCACAGTACGACAGTTAAACCGCGCGGGTAATATTTAAATTAGTTAAAGGGTCAGAAAACGGATGTATTAAAAATGCGCGTTAATACAAATGGGTATAAAGATTAATGGATGTTTCTGTGATCTGTGTGGATTTTTCATGCCTCTCTGGTCTGGGTGCCGCCATCTTGATAAACAAACCAAACAGTCCACCCCTCTGGAAGAAAATCCCGCAGCTTTTTAGTGATCCGTGCGCATATTAATAAACAAAACACATCATAAAGCCTTTAAAACACACACTTTCTTTCTACAAACCAGCGCTGATAAAACTAAGTAGCAACTTACATCGGCTGCTGCTGCTCGTTAGCTTTTAACCGCATTAGCACACTGACGTTAGCTCATATGTTCAATGAAATCCATTGGGCAGCCAGTTAGCTTCAATGCTACATAGCTCATTACAACTTCTACATACTCATTTGGCACAACAGAGAAAAATGTTACACGTTTCATGTTTATTTACTGTTAGAATTGCAAGTGGCATTTTTTTTATTCGAGATGCACAGTTGAGTAACTTTCAGATTTGGTTTCGTCCCTGGCTGCTCGCATTAGCTTCCCTCAAGAAAAATGGCGGATGTACCGTTAGCCGTCACAGAAAGCTGCAAAATACTCGGATTCTGTCATTTGCCTGGCACCAAATACTTACTCGTTCCGATTCTTTAACTTAATTTAAAAATCACGAGGGAGGACTCAGAGAACGAATTCAACCCTGGGTGCGCCTTTCACTGTAGAAATGTCTAACTCTACATCTTTTCATGCCGCCCAGGAAGCCGCCATCTTCTGACCAGCGCTTCAGCCTCTAGAGCGCGTGCACAGCACCGATACAGGAATCATTCTTGCCTTTCAACTTATGTTTATAATAAACCCTATTGTATTATGAGTGTTGGATACTGTGTTGGGTAAGTTACTTCAAAAAAGTAGTCCTAAATAATAATTAATTCTGTTATTAAAATGTATTTTAAATTCCTTTTTTTTTTTATTACTGTCTGAAAAGTAACTCAGTTACACTATGTAATTGAATTACTTTATTTGCTTTAAATCGACATGATCAATTAGCTTTATTAAAAATGTAACAATAATAATGAATATTTTATGTATATAATAAAATGTTTTTCAAAGTAATTACACCATATACTGTATTACATATACTGTCATTAATATCTCAGTCAGTTCATTGTTTATTAATCATGTCCAATCATATTTTATATATATATATATATATACTCTGCTTCTCCAAGTTAATTAATCCAGAACTGGTGGATTTATTTACAGTATTTCAGGCAAATACATTAGGCTAAAAGTAAATGATAAAATTACACAAAAATGAAAAGTAATGACTTCAGTAATGAGAAAAAGTCTAATTAATGTAACTAGTTTGTAACTGTTAGATGACAAAAAGACTACATTGTTTGGAAATGTTGATTCTAGGCAAATTATTTAAATGTAAGTGCACAAATTATTTTAAAAAAGGATTTTGTTTATAATTAAGTTCATCGTTGTAATTTACAGAGAGCTTGCCTTCAAATTGAAATGAATACATTTAGTCATGGTAAAAAGTTGTAATAAGTTTTATAAAATTATATGATGTTCACAATAAAAATCTAAAGGTGAAAATTGGTTTGTAATAAAAATCAACAACTGGAACAATGAAACTTCAGATACACAGATTTATACATGAAACAATATGAAATATATATTTTATTATGCAATAAACTAGCTTTGACATTGTAATCTCTTCTGTTACTCTTAACTGCATAAACCAAACGATGATATAAAGCATGTAAATATGAAATGCCCATAAGAGTTGTATTTTTGCACAAAATACAGTGTTTTTGACGAATAACCAAAAGTAAATATTGTTTCTTTCAAAGAAGCCAACGCTATCTCACGGCAATTCGTAACTTTTTGAATTAGTGGCTATTCGTATGAATTCGTACGATCTCATTCGTACAGTTTAGTACGATTAGCTTAGCCCCCAATGACGGTGGGGTTGGGTGCCACGCCATTTTTGTTTGACTAAACTCGTACGAATTAGCCACTAAACTGACAAAATGTAAAATAGTTACGTTTCCTCATGAGATCAGGCTGAAGGAGCTGATAAAATAGCTGTCTGGGATCAATCTTTAAATTATTATAAGTCAGTGCATACAATAAACAACAACTAAAGATCATGAATCACATTCAGATTCTGTCATCACAAAACAGTAGATTTAAAACTAGTCCAAACAACATTTGGAACGATCCAAAATTCTCCATTGACTTTGTATTGTGAAGGGATGACTGCTTGTCATTTCTGACGATAAAAAAAAAAAAATAAAACAATGTCTAAAAGCTGCTTTGTAAAAAAAACGTAAAGTAGACAGGCAACAAAAAAAATCTAGAACCAAGTAATATGACAACCTGAAAAAATGAGTGTTTAAGGACACAAAAGTAGAGCGCAATGTCTCACACTAGAACTAAAGTTCCGCACATGGGGAGGGGTAGGGGGCATGGCCTAAATGAGCTCTGTCTCTATTGACCTTATTCTGCAATGCTGAAGTGCGCTTGTTTTTGCGCTTGTTTTAGAACGTCCGATTCAGTCGCCTATGGGAGAAATGACTAGGAATAATAAACGGCAAAAAATGTTCAAACTGCTTGCTCTACAAACAAGTGTTCATGACTCTTCATAAAAAAAGTAGAATAATATAACAAGAAAATAATAATTTGCAACATCAAGCAGCATAACGAGCTGTTTTTAACATCTAAAAATGAATGAAAGTGAATGAGAGCAGAAGTCTCAGGCCAAAAAGATTCCAATGGCTGCACCCGCTCGTACGTCAAGAATAAGGTCAATATCAGATGCAAGTTTTCCACCACGTGTGCAAAGTTTTGTGAGTTTTCGAGCCTGTTTAGACCCTCAAACATGTGATTTTCTTTGGAGAAGATTTAGAATATTAATATTAAATGGTTCATCAGTGCTCAGGCTGAATAAACAGTAATGTAGCAAAGCGACATGTGGGACAGCCACTTACAAGACAGAAACAGATGAAGCTTTGCCAAAAAAAACAGTGGACAGAATATTTCAAATAAAAGTTGCTGATTTGGTATAGCTGTAGTTGAAATGAAAAATAAATTGCACAGGTTACATTAATATATACATTTGAAGTCAAAATTATTAGCTCTCATATTAAAATTTAATTCTTTAAAAAATAGTTCCCAAGTGCTGTTTAACGAAGAGATTTTTCAACATTTCTAAACAAAATAGTTTTCTTTTCTCTTTGTCATGATGACTGTAAATATTATTTTACAAGATACTAGTATTCAAAGTACTTATCCAGAGCAAGCAGAAGGGCTGCCAAAATCACTCTGGACCCCTCACACCCAGCACACTGCCTCTTTGAACTTTTACCTTCTGGTCGACGCTACAGAGCACTGTGTACCAGAACAGCCCGACACAGAAACAGTTTCTTCCCTCAGGCAATCCATCTCATGAACACTTGATGATAGTAATTATGGAACAAACATCACTACCTGCTATACACTTTTTATACACAAACACTTATTTAACAACATATTTTACATGCTAAGTTGCACATAACAGCTGCTGTTGTATATAGTAATATTCCTGTACATACACTTGTCAATTTGTATATTTGCATTCACTATTTACTTTTATTTTTTAAATATATTTATTATCTGTTTTTTGTCCTGTCTCTGTAATTCTGTTGCACTGTAGAAGCTCTGTCACGAAAACAAATTCCTCGTATGTGTGAACATACCTGGCAATAAAGCTCTTTCTGATTCTGATTCTGAATTTAATGGCTTAACTAGGCTAATTAGGTTAACAAGGCAAGTTATGATAACTAGGCAAGTCATTGGACAACAGCGGTTTGCTCTTTAGCCAATCGGAAAAAAAAAAAATCATAAGGGGGCTAATAATATTGAACCTAAGGCCATATCTACATGTATACAGGTATTTTTATAAACAGTTTTCCCTGCTTTTGTTAATAAAAAAAAAAATCTCTGTCCAAATGAAAATGCAAAAACACACTGTGATGCACGATGAACCAACAGGTGATAATGACCCTTTTATGCTGCATTCACACCAAACGGGAAATTAAGTATTTTCGCGAGTACATTGCATACAGGTCAATCCTAATGTAAGAACAGAGACGGATTACCGTCCCGTGGTGCAAACGACGTGGAATACAGCAGTGCGTTTGCTGCGAACATGCGTTTGACTCATTTGTGGTGTGAACACAGCGCGTTTGGTGTGAACCCAGCCGTGTTGGCCAATCAGAAAGGAGAAAAACACCACGCACGCTGACATCATGACGCAAAACTCCATTTGTAGCGTCCACACGACTACACTGTACCCGGAGTTTCGGAAAATCTTCACTCTGGAGTTTTCAGACAGTTTCAGTCACCTGATACTCAGGTGTGTGGACAAACTGCGAAACAAAGTGCTGTTTTGAAAATATCCGTGTTTTTGTGGACAGCCTAAAGTTTGCTTTAAAAAAAATTTAGAAACTACTTTTATTTCAGCCAAACTAAAAAAATAAAGACTTTATCTTATTATAGGAAATATTAAAGGAAAAACTGTAAAAATGTCTTTGCTCTGTTAAACATCACTTGGGAAATATTTGAAAAAGAATACAAATTTCACAAAGGGGTTAATAATTTTGCCCTTAAATGTACATCAATCAATAGTTAAGTACAAGAAAAACAGATTAGTCATTAATGTTAAATAGTAATCTCTTATATGTGGGTATTTTGACCCATAATCCATAAACTTGACTTAATAAGAACTGCCAAAAACAACAAATAAAACATCAGACAGATCGCCAAAATAACAGGCGTATAAAAACAATAAATTATACACATTTATACTTCTGTCAATATACACAGGTTCAAACTTAATGATCTGTACCATTTTTCACTTGCTATTACCAGACAAAAGAATATTAATCTGCAGCTTTGGCCGAGGTATTTATGAATGATTTATAAAGGCATCGCTACCATAACCATAGTAATATTTTTAACAACATATCTGTTGTGTGTTTTCTCTTTTAAACAGCATCAGACCACTACTGTATGTTCATTCCTGACGTCTCACTTGCAAACTCATCACTCTCTTCTGGCTCTCTGGTTTGAGCACTCATCCCTCGGTCTACAAAATAATGAAGAAAAAAAAGCATGAACATACTACTTCAATTCAGTTAGCATGCAACTTCTGAAAGCACAGCAATGTTGTGTCAGTACATTTTGCAAAGGTCTTCTTTCTAACTCAGTATCAAGCATTTGTTTATTTGCATTTGTTTTTAAATGATCATTAAAAAAAAAAAGCAGGAAATTCATTTTTCCACACATTCAAAATTTTAATTGATCTTCAGATCTTATTATTTGTTTTAAACTGTATAATGTTTGTTAATACTAATCAGAGTTATTATAAAGTAGGTTATAGTAATGAAATATATGCAGTCTTGAATTTCCTTCTAATTTGTTAGAATTTAATTTAGCATTCACATACTGTTGTATGTATTTTAATTATGTATTTAAATTACTTTTAATTTTTATATTTCCCTAAAGGTTTGCTTTCAGTTATTTTATGGTGTCTATATCATTTTTATTAAGCAAATTTTAATTTAGTTCTATATAATAACTCTGGGACCACATAGTTAAAAAACACATACACATATAAATGAAAGAATAAATAAATAAGCAGATGAATAAAAAAAATAAAATACCTGCAGAAATTTTTTAAAAAGCATGTCATTATTTGTTACTGTATCCTGTCAAAAAAATAGATCCCTATGAAAATCTGTTTTATTTTTATCCAATTTTTCCATTTTAAATTTTAACATTAAAATGCTTACATTTCCATTTTGAAGAACTCTATGAAATGCATTTGTTTGTTTTGTTAAAATCACTGTGTGATTATTCCTTAAAATAACTCTTAATATTATTATTATTATTATTAATTTATTGCTAATTAATTAATTTGAATAATGTATTTATTATTATTTTCCCAGAGATGGGTTGCAGCTGGAAGGGCATCCGCTGTGTAAAACATGTGCTGGATAAGTTGGCGGTTCATTCCGCTGTGGCGACCCCAGATTAATAAAGGGACTAAGCCGAAAAGAAAATGAATGAATGAATGAATGAATTTATTATTATTACTTTGAGAGGTATGATTCACTAAATCATTCATTCAAACTATTCTTTCAAAACAGCTGATTCATTTAGAACAAAGTTGACAGTCTTTATGAATGCATTATTGAATCACTGGCTCACTCGATTCGTTCAAAATCAACTGCTGTATAAAATCAATATCACATCTGAATTAATAATAATGTGCTGATAGAAAAGACACTAAAACCACCATTAGCTACTGGCAAGTCAGTAGGTACGTTTCCATCCACCTATTTTTATGCGCATTTTGGATATGCGCATAAAAAAATCGGTTGATGGAAACGCTAAGATGCGCATAAATTTTGGAAATGCGCATAAAAAATGTATGCGCATAACTGAGTAGGATAAACTTTTTATCCGATAAGAAAAGACGCGCATAAACTGCGATGGAAACACTTTTACCGAACAAATTCCTGTATGCGCGTTAAAAAAAGGTCATGTGATTTGGTTATAAGAGATCATGTGATGATAAAAATGTTTGTAAATGGACAAACCAGCAGGCTGAGCACATTGTAAAACATCTGAAATGGTGTTTTGGTCATTCTAAAATGCCTTGACCATTTCAGTATTAGTGTTATTATATTATTAATGACCTCCAGAATTGTTAAAAGCGTCTGTGCTCCGCGTCTCACGCCTTCAAACGCCGCCACGCGTTCACTGCGCGTCAGCATTGCCTTCTGAGGCGCAAGTCATTTATTAAATGAAGAAAAGATTCACGCAGCTTCTCCTACCTCAGCAAATTCTGTTTTTACTGTTGATATTTGGCGCCATTTAATCAGGAAGTGACGATTTTGTTCTCTTTGACTCGTTGGATGGAAACGCTGCTTTATTCGCACATCTTTTATGCGATATTCCAGTTTTGCGCATAAAGTTATTTCGCATTTTTGGATGGAAACATAGCTAGTGTCTTAATTAGTCCTTCAATGAATCATTCAAACAATTCTTTCAAAACAGCTGATTCATTTAGAACAAAGTTGACAGTCTTTTTGAATGAATCATTGAGTCACTGGCTCACTCGATTAGTTCAAAATCAATATCAACTGCTGTATAAATTTAAATTATTAAAAGTAAAAAATAAAATGCTTACATTTCCATTTTGAAGAACTTTATGAAATGCATTTGTTTGTTTCTGTTAAAATCACTGTGATTATTCCTTAAAATTACTCTTATTTAATATTTATTATTATTATTAATTTATTGCTAATTTGAATTTAAATTAATTTGAATAATGTATTTATTGTTATTACTTTGAGAGGTATATTTCACATGCAGTAGAATTCCTATAATTCTGTCATGATTTCTGCAAGTTAAGTTTTATGTTTACAGGTGGTCAAGAATAAACCTGGTATCTGACTTGTGCAATGCCTAAAAAAAAGCCACAAACATTTGCCACAGGCCAATCAGACTTGACCTGAGCAGAAGCAATCATGATAACAGAGCTGAAAATGACTTGTATTCCCTTAACTCAAAACTGTCCCGCAAGCACTGCAGTAATGTCATCCGACTGTCGATTTCAACACTTACATAATGAGGAGCCTGATGACAACAAATCAGAAGTTAAAATCCTCCCTTCTTCATAAAGCTCCATTTTCTGCACCAATCGCTGCCTAGCAGGGTTGATGATAACATTCTGTCCAGAAAAACCTGTAAATATTAATATTAAGATGAGAATTAGAAAGGAACAAAGCAAACAGTAAAAGACATCAACGCTTTTTTGGAGTAATAAAGATAAAAAAATACAGCAAAACAATATTTTTAAAGCATTAATATTTGCAGCCTTGTTTAACATAAGGGACTTTTTTTGATTATGATCATTTAAAAAAATATTTAGCCACGGGTGTTTTTGTGCTTGAACGAATTGATGGTTTAGGCCTGTCTTGGATAAATATGACACTAAAATCAACTTTAGCTCTTAGCAAGTCGCTGTCTTAATGAGTGATTCAATTCATCTTTATTTCTATAGCGCTTTTTACAATGTAGATTGTGTCAAAGCACTGAATCATTCATTCAAACTATTCTTTCAAAACAGCTGATTCATTTAGAACACAGTTGAAAATCTTTATGAATAAATCATTGAATCACTGACTCACTCGATTCATTCAAAATTAAAATCAACTGCTGTATAAAATCAATATTACATTTGAATTAATGTGCTGATAGAAAAGAAAAGACACTAAAACCACCATTAGCTACTGGCAAATCTGTGTCTAATGAGTGATTCACTGAATCATTTATTCAAACAATTCTTTCAAACCAGCTGATTCATTTAGAACAAAGTTGACAGTCTTTATGAATGCATCACTGAATCACTGGCTCACTCGATTAGTTCAAAATCAACTGCTGTATAAAATCAATATCACATTTGAAATTACATTAATGCACTGATAGAAAAGAAAAGACTAAAACCACCATTAGCCCATTAGCTATTGGCAAGTCTGTGTCTAATGAGTGATTCACCAAATCATTCATTCAAACAATTCTTTCAAAACAGCTGATTCATTTAGAACAAAGTTGAAAGCCTTTATAAATTAATCATTGAATTACTGGCTCACTCGATTCGTTCAAAATCCAAATCAACTGCTGTATAAAATCAATATTACATTTTAAAAATATTAATGTGCTAATAGAAAAGAAAATACACTAAAACCACCATTAGTTATTGGCAAGTCTACGCCTTAATGAGTGATTCACTGAATCATTCATTCACACAGCCAATTCATTTAGAACAAATTCAATTCACTTTCACAAATTCTTGGTGAATGAATCATTGAATCACTGGTCTTCATATATGACAACAGAAGAGTCCAGCTTTAAATAGGAAAATTATCCAAAAAAAACATTTTAATAGTTTTTTTTTGAGAGTGATGCTATTGGTCTAATCCAATTCAATGATTCATGCTAAGCTAAAAGTGGTCCCGCCAGACTTGGAGATCATCTAAATGGATTTAAAACATGGTAAAAGTCAACTGCTTAACTCTAGGGGAGTTGTAAAATAAGTTTTGTTTTCCTTTAAATCATAATTATTCCAAACTTTTTAGTAGTGCAAATATTTCTGATGATTTTCCTTATCTGTTTTTCATGTTACCTTCATTCGAACTGGTCTGTGGTTGCTTTTCGACTGAAGCAATGCTTGTTTTAGTGCTCTCAATGCCATGGGCTCCACACGACATTGATGGAGATCTGCCACAGTGGCTTGTCAAGTACTGAGAAAAGCCTTGACTCTCATCCGATTCGCACGGCACACCAGACGACTGTGAAGCCCACGACTCCTCATTCAGCTGCGAGACTGAGCAGCCGGACTCTGTAGTCACTGTAGTCGTCAATGTGTGAAAGACAGGTTTGTGAAAGCAGGGGTACGTGTCCTCCTGAGGCCGGAGTTCGGAGAAGTGATTGGAGAGAGAGTCTATGGAGCTGCTGTCGGAGCGCAGAGGCTCAGGTGTGGATGGATGAGACGATACAGGAGACTTTCTGATCATGGTTGATCTGTCGGAGATCTTCAACCCCAAATGCACATCCTCAAGCGCTTTGAACACCTGTAAAAACAACAAAAGAGTCACATCTCTCTTCTAGGTTTTATATTTTGTATACTTTGTACTTTTTTCTACAACCACTTACTCTATTTCAAAAGTCTTTAAATAATTTATATTCGCTTTTATTTTCTATTGCATAATCTCAGTTTCTTCAATTTTAGATTCTTATTGTTGTTATTATTATTATTTTGGTGGTAGTGTTGTTATTTTTAAGGTCACGAGCGGTTGTGTAAGCATTTCACTGCACATCATACTGTGTGTGACTCTGTATGTGACAAATACAATTTGAATTTGACATAATTCCAACTTAAATATAATAATATGAAGGGATTTTATTGTTCTAAATAATAATATCCTGTTTATGATGTTCATTTGCGAGCTATACATATTTCATTTACATATTTTGTAGTTTTTTTGTTGGCGGCAGTCAGTTTATTTGTATAGCGCTTTCATTCACAATAATTATTGTTTCAAAGCAGCTTAACAAAAGGTGCACATTATTGCATTACAATCAAATTCAGAAAAGTTAAGGTTATTAGTTACCATAACTTTATTAGTTACTAATAATTTTAACTAATTAACTAGTAACTAATAGCTTTTGACTGTTAAAGTTAGTGTATATATATATATATAGAGAGAGAGAGAGAGAGAGAGAGAGAGAGAGAGAGAGAGAGAGAGA
>CAIGQV010017835.1:26297094-26309930 GCA_903798115.1 Danio jaintianensis | reverse complement strand
AGAGAGAGAGAGAGAGAGAGAGAGAGAGAGAGAGAGAGAGAGAGAGAGAGAAACATAGTTAACCTGCAGAATATATAAAATCAGATGAGTCTTGTCAGATTCGATTATTTCTAATTTGCCTCATCCTTTAATATTTAATAACTTCAATAGATTATCTTTCAGGACTGGGGAGGATGTTTGAAGTTCTGAAAGTAACACTGTTTACCTTTCAAAAGTTTTGGGTATGATTTTAATTATATATTTTTTTAAAGAAGTCATGCTCAGACAGATAAGAGAACACCTTAAGATAAAATCACTTTCTCTCCTAATTCCAATTGCAAATAGACTACACTTCTCTAAAAAGAAATTACATAGGATTTTCCCCAATATATCTCCCATTTGTGAAAAGTGCAAATCAGAAGAAGCTGATTTAGCTCAGTTTTGTATTCTGTCATAAAATACAGGGATTCTGGGATGAGTTTTTTAAAGTGCTTTGAAATGTTCTTGATCTACACTTAGATCCTGACCCAGTGCTTCTTATATTAGGACATTCTAATTATACAAATTCATTGAGCAGTGCACAACAGAAATTCCTTACATATTGTTTGATAACAGCCAAAAAACTGTTATTATTGTACTGGAAAAATGTTAATCCACCAACTGCTAAACTATGGCTTGAAGAACTGATATCTAATCTGCACTTGGAACGAACCAGATATCTTTTAAAAGGCAACATTGGATTTGGGGCCCTTTCTTCTGTCACTTCATGGGAAATTCTTTTACCCAAAGCAATGTATTGTAACTAAAAAGATGTTTTGATTAACACTGTATTGTAAACTTAAAGGTTGGGGTTGGGCTGTTTTTTTTTTCTTGTTTGTTTTTGTAAGTTTATGCATATCAGAAAATTAATCCTGGAACTTGTGATTATTGTAAGCCTATTCAATGACCAAATAAAACTTATTTGACAAAAAAAAGTCATGCTTACCAAAGTTGGATTTATTTGATTAAAAAAGTAAAACAGCAATGGTAGTAGTTATTTTTTTATTTAATGATTAATAGTTTTATTGATTATTCTTAAGCAACAGAATACAGTATCTCGCTACAGAATCAAACTTTTAGCGCATTAAAAACGCCATCCCAAACTAGGCCTTGAGGTCACAACTTGGCTATAATTAAAACCTTTGATATTCAATAGTCAGAAAACAAAATAAAATAGTCATTATTTTCTTATGTCAGCATCTATGGCTGTCATCATGGCAAGAGTTACAATAATACAAGTCGCGTAAACACGCACGCACACAAAAACTGGCAATTAGTATTAAGGTTTTTGAAGCAAGTAAGGTATTATGTGTTTTTTAAAATTAGCATACAATAACAATTTCGAAATCTTTTCTGCAAAAATTTAACTAAAGTCCCTGAGTGAGAATACTTCATAAAAAATCTACTTGAATTAAAACCAGGACAGTCCCATAAAATGTTTTAATAAAACAGTGACACTTTGAAATATTATTACAATATAAATTTACTATTGTATATACTTCAGTGTCATTAATTCCTGTGATGCAAAGCTGAATTTTCAATAGCATTACTCCAGTCTTGATACCAAGGTATTTAAATTATTATAATCAATTTATTTATAAGAAATGTATAATCATTAGCAATACACAACACATCACTCGTATAGTTTTGAATGGGGGAAAGTGTAATGGTCAATATGGCGAATGAAGCCCTGCCTTCTAGTACAGAGCCAATTATCGATCGCTATACACTGACGATTCTCCAGTGGAGGGGCTCGGACCAGACGTGAGTTTCTGCAGATTTTGTGTGATTCAAACGTTTAGAAATTAAACTAAAGAGACAGTTGTGGTTTAATTTTACTGGTGATTCCTTATATGAAATTTAAAAGTAAGCTTGGCAAGTAATTTTGGAGAATTTGATGTTTTCCGATTCAAACAGAATGCCAGAGAATACTGGCCGAGAGGCCTTTCAAAGATGGCCGCCAGGTGAAATGACTTGCCTTAAAGGGACTTTGTCATTAGTTACTTCTGAACAATTTAATACACCCTAGTACACTAAAATGTTGCAACCTTTTTTTTTTACTGCACACAATTTATATCGTGATCCCTTTAACAGAGCTAAGGATATTAAAAGCATAATAGAATACACAATCAGCACTTGAATAGGTTCTCCTACTTCTGTCATGCGAGGTCTCTTCTTCCTCCGCCGCTCTAAACATTGGCATGCCAGCCGAGCGATGTCCGCTGACCCATGAGGTGCGGGTGCATCTTTAGTGGTCAGTCGAGGATCCAGATGTTTTCTGCAGATGTGCTCTGCTGCGTGAGCGTAGGACAGATCCCGAGAGTGCTTCCCTTTACTGAAGCTTCTCCCATCATCTTCCTCCTCTGTTACCAGATCTTTCTGTGAGAAATAACAGCTTTGAAGTCTGTGTAAAAGCAAGTTTCACATGGACTTTGTGTGGAAAATATTCATTTTTAATTTTGCTAATCCACATTGTTATTCTTTAGGTGAAGTAATCTGTGCAAGTTAATCCACTAAAAAAAGAGTGTTTTGGTAATAATCAATCAAAGTTTGAGCATTTGCTTCTGCGTTTGGAGTGGCGGTCCTTCTCTGATGATGTCAGTTTGATGCTTCAGCCAAAATATTCTTAACCACACCCCTCTTATTGTTAAATTGCTATGAGGGAATGAAATGTTGCTAAAAGATGACTTACCAAGTAAACTGTTTTAGATTGGGAATCAACCTCAAGAGCCTGTCGTCCAGTAAGTACCTCTAGCATGACCTGTGGTTTGACAGAAACCGAAGTGTTATTTTATTAGACAAAATGCTGAAAGATGTTTGCAATATCAAATTACATACATTGTTTACAAAATTGTAATAAAACCTATTTTTGTAAAACAAATGTATCCACTAATGTTTGTTTGGTTTGTTGTTGTAATTTCATGCCAGCTACTATGGCTATTTTTGTGGTGAGGAGCAAGCTAAAATTTATCTTCTATAAATACTGTAAAAGTGCAATATAAAAATATAAAGGCCAGTGTACGTTGGGATGACTTTTGATCAGTTTACCGCCTCGTGAATAACAAAAGGCACCAATGTCATTGTGTATACCAATGAGCAAAATGACAGTCATAAACAAAACCTAATTAACAAAAAAAAAATACTAATAATTGTTTTATGTCTAAGGTTTGTTTGTTTTTTTGTTTGATGCGCCACATTAAAAACTGGTCGACCAATAAGATCGACACAGTCGAGATCGGGGTGCACAAAAGGTATGTGTATGTTACTGTTATGTCTTCAAAATGGATGCCTGAGATGCGTCTCACCACTCCAAAACTGTAGGCATCAATCTCCACTCCAAGCTGGCCATCCTTCAGGTACTCTTCCGGGAGGTATGCGAGAGTTCCTCGTACCGTTGCAGTCTGAGCCACAGTGGATGTCTTTCCTGGTGTTTTGTTAGGGTTTCGACATAACCGCGCCAATCCAAAATCCCCAAGCTTGGGCTCAAGGTGATCCCCTAAAAGGATGTTAGAGCTGTAATAAAGGGAACATGACTGGTTTGTGAAAAGCCTGGTGATGCCACCTATTGATTTACATGAAATGACATTTGCAACCCATTGTATTTACGTACATTAAAAATGATTTAACAAAAAAAAAAAAAAAAAAAAGAAACTTAAGGTCAATATTATTAGCCCCCTTAAAGGTGCAGTAGGTGATTGTCTTCAGAAACATTTTTTGTTGTGCTGGTTGAAAGTCTCTTCACATTCCAATAGTAATGATTAAAGAAATCTTCCAGCGAAAGATTGATGTACTATTTTCAAATTCATAAGGGACTTTTTACAGCATCGATAATGTAGATTTTTATTTAGTTCAACAACAAAACACAAGTAAACAGCGCTATTCCACCTAGCCTGCTTTACTGAGGTGAAGTTGGTTTTATATTCACATTGGTTTATTTTTGAACAACGACAACCTGTTATGCGCTCCCTTTATTGTTTACCATGCTACTTTGAATACTTGGTCTGAAATAGCATGCAAGTATGGCTTAGTAATAAGTGTAATTCCTGCACCCCGCCGGCCAAGCACTAAGCATACAGTAGTCGCTTTAGGACAAAGCGCGTGAGGGAGTGAGACCAGCGATCCTTGCATGCATGAAATATTTCACATTATGACAAGTTTTGCATGCTAACTACACAACTGCAAACATGCTAGATATAATACAGTTTTACCTTCGGAATTGTAGTATTATAAAATACTGTAAAGTTTTCTAACTGGCGAATGACATGATCTAGTGGGTTGTCTACTGTCATCTTTACAGTGCACGTTTATGATTTCAGGAGGCGTGGCTTTGGAATGGCAGGGGAGGGACTGTGTTTTCAAAGCTACTATGCTAACGGATAGCATTTTGGCAGATCACCTACTGCCCCTTTAAGAATTTTTTTTTTTTCGATTGTCTACAGAATAAACCACTATTATTCAATAACTTGCCTAATTAACCTAGCTAAACCTTTAAACTGCACTTTAAGTATCTTGAAAAATATCTAGTAAAATATTATGTACTGTCATCATGGCAAAGATAAAAGAAATCAGTTATTACAAATTTTAACTATGTTTAGAAATGTCTTGAAAAATCTTCTTTCTGTTAAACAGAAATTGGGAAAAATATACAGGGAGCTAATAATTCAGGAGGGTTAATAATTCTGACTTCAACTGTACAGTATATGGCTGCACTTGATTTTTTCCTAGCAAACTGTAGGTGTTTTTAACACCGGTAACAAAACATTCAATTGATGCAAGAGCTTAAAAAAAAACTGGATTATGGACTATGGAAAAACCCCATCCCAAACTAAAGCTACTTTGCAGTGTTTTTTTAGAGAAGATTTACAAATATGTGCAAATTGATTGTAATTTAAAATTTTTGTAAGATTGACGGATGCAATCAGCAATAAAGACACCAGCAGAGAATAAATCTGCATTCATTTATCAAATAATCTCATGTAACGAATGAAACCTTTCAGAATGAGAAATCTTTCAGTAATGTGAAGCCAGTAACAGCAAACCATGATTCTGTTTTCAGAATTCTTTGATAAATCGAAATTTCAAAACAACAGCATTTATTTTAAATGAATTGCTTTTGTTGTGACATACTTTTTATAAATGATTTTAGAAATGGGCTATATGCACAGCTAGTGTTTTTCAGCCAATGATAAATGGAGACATGGAATTTAATGCAGTGCTTCATGTCCAGTCTGAGACCCACTTTATATCGTATATATCTTTCAGGTAGTGAAGATTTTTAAAGAAATCAGACCTTAAACGGCTGGCTGGCTGAAATTAAAAGTCTGTGTGCATATAACCCATTATCCATTAATACATCCTTGCTGAATAAAAGCCCTGTTTTTAAGGGAAAAAAAATACTACTGAGCTCAAACATTTGAGTGCTAGTATACATATTCTTGCACTCACCTTTTGATGTCTCCATGAATAAGAGCAGGTGAGCATGAATGCAGATACTGAATAGCTCTTGCAGTTCCCAGCAACACATTTACACGCTGTGACCAAGAGAGGGCATTGCTGTCCTGAAAGAAACAAGCATAGAGAATAACATAGACCGATACCTAACAGAATTAGATGAAAACTTTATCATGTTATTATAAACATCACTCTCTTGCGGGCTTATTTATTTACACAAGATGCAAAACGTAACAAACCAAAAAATTACTAAAGTGTATGTCCATATTTAATTCAGGAGAACCAGTGACATGCCACATCTTGTCAATGAGTTTGTGAAACAAAATTGTGATGCATCATATTTTAATGTACAGACTTGCAATTGAGATTTAAGAGCTCAACAAACAAGGTGCTTTTCTTTCATTCTATTGCGTGACCTCAGAACACTTAAAATGTGAGTCATAGGAACTTGCTTTGTGGCGCTCATTGGCTTGACAGCTCTGTTCACTTTCACTACATGTAAAATAAGCACATAAGGGGCTTTCCATAAGCCATCATTCAAAAAGGAGTCACGCAGGTTTGGAATGATTTGAAGTGAAAGCAATTAAATATTTTTATGTAAGAAATTATACACTTGACACCGCCTGGACCACAAGACTGGTGCTTAGAATTTAAAGAATTTTTTTAGTTATGAAGTAGAGTTCTCTATTTTAGCAAATACATAGGACGTGGTATTGTATGCTAATGCTAAAAGTATGCAATGCTAAAAGAACACTTTCCTTGAAAAAGACTTTGCTTTGCTTCAGCAGATCAATGGACTAACCAGAGCAATCTCAATGTGCACCCTCTCGAATGTTGCTTTAGTCATTGTGAAAAAGTCTGTCATCTAAAAAATCCCTCACAGGATTGTGTTGCCATGCATCAGTCATTTGAACATGAGAAAAAAAAAACATTGTTTCTTCTTAATACATTTACAGTTGAAGTCAAAATGATTAGCCCTCTTGTGCATCATTCCCAAATGATGTTTAACTAAGCAAGGAAGTTTTTAACAGTATTTCCTATAATATTTTTTCTTTTGGAGAAAGTCTTATTTGTTTTATTTCAGCTAGAATAAAAGATGTTTTTAATTTTTTTAAAAACATTTTAAGGTCAATTATTAGCCCCCTTAAGCAATATTTTTTTCGATTGTCTACAGAACAAACCACTGCTATACAATGACTTTCCTAATTACCCTAACCTACCTAATTAACCTAGTTAAGCCTTTAAATTGCACTTTAAACTGACTACAAGTATCTTGAAAAATATCTAGTGAAATATTATGTGCTGTCATCATGACAAAGATAAAAGAAATCAGTTATTAAAAATTGCTTATTAAAACTATTATGTTTATAAATGTGTTGAAAAAAATATTTCCGTTAAACAGAAATTGGGGGAAAAATATACAAGGTGGTTAATAATTCTGACTTGAAAAAAAATGCAAACTTCCATTTATTTAATGTTTTTATTTTGCAACATGTTGCACTGGCTTCCCAGGATGCTTTTGAACACAAGACTGAAATAGTGCTTTATTTCCAAATTACTAATGCAATATTGTAATTTGTGATATTGTTAAATTCCCAACTTTGGCTGATAAAGATGTAATATTCATTTTGAGTGAATCATTCCCAAATTCACCTTTGTTCCTGAGGCAATAAGGCTTTATAACCTCACATTTAAGCAAGTTTAAAATTTTTAATGTATGGGTCTTAACTTATTGCTGTTTTTTTTTGTAGTATTATTTATGAAGTTATTATGAAGCATGCTGGATTGTGTTTTTTTAACATTGTTTGTAAGTGATTTGTCTCTTTATGTGTTTGTTGTATCATGATGCTACTGCCCTAATTTAATTGCCCCAGGTGGGATTAATAAAGTTGTTAAACTTAAACTTAAAGTAACAACCCAAAATTTAAATGTAAATTATATGCCAGTTGGCATTTCTGTGTGAAGTTTGCATGTTCTCCCTGTGTTTGTTTCCTCAGGGTACTCTGGTTTCCCCCAAAGTCCAAAGACGTGCTATAGATGAATTGAATAAACTAAATTGTCTGTAGCGTATGAGTGTGAATGTGAGAGTGTGTGGGTGTTTCCCAGCACTGGGTTGTGGCTGGAAGCGCATACACTGCGTAAAACATATGCTGGAATAGTTGGCGGTTCATACCGATGTGGCGACCTCTGAAATAGTGACTAAGCTGAAGGAAAATGAATGAATGAAAATGCAAATTACCTCATAGCGCAGCCGGTCATCTAAAGAGCCGTTGGGCATATAAACATATATGACACAGTAAGTTTGTCCTGAAATACAGTAGCCGACAAAGTCCATAATGTTGGGATGTCTGTACCTGTGGAATAAAACGGACTAATGAAAAAAGTGAGCTGCGTCAAATTATTTATTATATATTATTATAAACATTTGGGTTTTACAATAGCTGAAGAAAGCAAGGCTTGAAAGTATTGGCTGAAATGTCAAGGAAAACAAATGACCCAAATAGATGACAAAAAGATTAAAACTAACCACAGAAAAAGTTTTGAAGAGTGGGCTGGAAACTCATTTTTGGGTCATGAAGAGGTGTGGTGATGTGAATAAAGAGCAATCAAAATTTCAAATGGGGAAATCCCTTTCTGCGAGTCTGTTGAACAAACAGAAATGAATCTCAGCCAAACGTACAAAAAAAGCTGATCAAGAGAAAACAGGAAAGACAGATTTAAAGCACGAGAGAAGGAAGCAAGAGCCACAGGAGCGAAGCATAAACAGGCAGGAGTTTCTTACTGAGAGAGTTTGTCCACTTCCGTCCTGAAACTTTCCTTCACAACATTCCAATCCAAGTGAGAATCCTGCAACAAAACAGCCACATAAAAACGGATGTAAATCATATCATATATATTTTTATTTAATGCCATGTCAAAAACAACCGCTATTTTCAGGGTAAAAACATTTCATTAATGAATATACAATTTAAAAAAACGCAAAAATAATAAAATATTTCCAGAAGTGTCACCATTGTGTGACAAATGTCAGTTTTTAGATTCCAACCGGTCTCATTCCTATGTTATGTGTCCCAAATTACAGAGTTTCTAGAACAAAATATTCCAAGTTTTTTCAGATACATTAGACATTCAGATTGAACCAGATCCTATATTAATTATATTTGGAGTTCCCGAAGAATTTTTGAGACTGTTCAACAACAGTTGTTTCATATGGGTTGATCTCTGCCAAAACACTATCCTTTTGTTTTGGAAGAAAAAAGAAGATCCAACTCTTAAATTATGGCTGACAGAGTTAACGGGTACATTACATCTGGAAAAATAAGGTATACCCTAATACACAAGATTTTGTTATTTGAAGAAATTTGGTCCCCTTTTAATTTCCTTTCTACAAACTTGTGATTAATATGTTTACTATGCCTACTATGCCTATGATAAAGGGCGTCACAGTTGCGCAGTGGGTAGTACGATCGCCTCACTGCGAGAAGGTTGCTGGTTCGAGCCTCGGCTGGGTCAGTTGGCATTTCTGTGCGGAGTTTGCATGTTCTCCCCGTGTTGGCGTGGGTTTCCCCCACAGTCCAAAGACATGCGCTATAGGTGAATTGGGTAAGCTAAATTGTCCGTAGTGTATGTGTGTGAATGAGTGTGTATGGATGTTTCCTAGTGATGGGTTGCAGCTGGAAGGGCATCCGCTGCGTAAAACATATGCTGGATAAGTTGGCGGTTCATTCCGCTGTGGCGACCCCAGATTAATAAAGGGACTAAGCCGAAAAGAAAATGAATGAATATATGATAAAAATACCTCATTGAGGTTTGTTAGATGTCAGATGTAGTTTTTTTTAGATGTCAGTATCAATATGTTAGTTTTAAGGATATCTAAAAGCTAGTGTGCTCAAAAATTTGCGTTTAGAAGAGATAAACCTGGTTTAAACATTCAAAGCTTGACCAATCAAATGCTCTATAGTATTTGATATGCTCCCCCCGCTTCTCGTTTGCTTTTCATTTGATGCGCTTGAGCTCAACTGCTTTCATTGGCAGAGCTGTGATAAAACAAAATGCAACTGGCTGTTTTTTTAAAAGGGGAGGAGCTACTCTATGTCCCACCCACCCTGAGATTACGTCAATCATCGAACTAAAAAATGCACATTTCAAAGCACTTCACGGGACCTTTAAAAGCAGGACAGTCCAATAGAACGTGTTCAGGGTTCCCAAGCTTTCATAAACAGTAAATGAGTCATGAGACCATAGTGTTCAAAAGAAACTCCAGACGCACCTGATTTCTGTTACCCTGATGATACGCGTAGGCGCAGTTTTAAGGAATAGCCATGTCAATAAAGGCTTTTTAATATTTTTTTTTCAGTGCCTTGGACTTACTTTTGCTGTTTATTCTGATAAATCCCTTACCCAAAGAGCACAGACACATTAATTAAGCTACCCCTGAGCACTTTTTTTTTTATTTTGAGTACATTTCAAGAAATTTTTAAACCATTAATTTTAAATCAAGCACTTTATAATTTATACCCCCAGCATATGTAGCGCCATGAAGTCCTTACTGTACTTAATAATTCACTTACACTTAATATTTACATTAAAAATGTCCGTTTTAAAAAGTCATGTTCAAAGAACTTTAATAAAGTCTGTTGAATTCAATACAGGTGATATTCAAATGCAGTTCCTGAAATATTGATAAAATGTGCATTATTTGTCAGTGTTGTTGTACAAGATTAAAATTTAAGATTTTTCATTTAAGAAATTCTCTTCTTTTCTTTCTGTTTTTGACAATTGAGTACAACTGTTGAAAAAAAACCATAATCATATTTTATTACACATTTAATTCAAGCACTTTCAAGGACCTGTGCTTGCTTTTAAGTGCTTTCCAGAATCCATGTCTGAAATTCAAGTATTTTCGAGTCCTTTAAGAAGCGTGAGAACCCTGTGTGTTTTACAGTAATAGGAATTTTGCAGAACAAACACTGATATTTAAAAGAAAATAAATAAATAAACAAATAAGAACAAGCAAAAAGTGACAGACATTTGTTTTGCTATTTTTCTTCTAATACCTCTTTCAGTTTCTTCACCGCAAACTCTGTGTTCCTCATCACAGCTTTATACACGTGTCCAAAACCTCCTTCCCCAATCTGCTTGCATGGGGAAAAGTTGCAGGTGCCTCTCTGTATTTCTTCAAACGGCCAGCTCATCGCAGAGGAGGAGAGAGGCGGGGGATCCACACGGGTCTCACACGGGCACTATGAACACATGCGTCAGTGGATTAAGAAACCAAAGAGAAGAAAAACAGGAAGAGTCATGCTGACTAATGCCTCTCTAGCACAATAGAAACACAGTGAATGCTCAAACCCATCAAGCCTTTTTATTACACTGTTTTTATTAAACACTGTTTACACCTCTCAATTAAAAAAAAAAAAGTGGATTTTCATTTTTGGATTTTCAGTCATTTTTCAGTCTAATATTAAAAGAAATATCCAAAATACACTTTTAAATGTTTCTTTTGTATCACTTTATAAATGCGTTTTTTATAAAAAGTGTTTTTCCTCTGCACTGATCCTAATTTCCACTTCAGCAACACTTAAAAAAACATACAAATTTTATTCATATCCATTTTTTTCCCAATTTGGTCATATATCATTTGTCTGATTATATACATTCTCTTTTACCAACAAAAAGTTATTTTGTAGAAATTATGAAGTGATATAAAGATACTCAAGATACCCTCTGTAAAAACCTACTACACTACCTGACAAAAGTCTTGTCGCCTATCCAAGTTTTAGGAACAACAAATAATAACAGAAATAATGTACAGTATAGAATATAAAGTCATGATGCAATAGAAAAAGAATTAATATTGTGTATGACTCCCATGAGCTTGGAGGACTGCATCCATACATCTCTGCAATGACTCAAAAAACTTATTAATAAAGTCATCTGGAATGGCAAAGAAAGCGTTCTTGCAGGACTCCCAGAGTTCATCAAGATTCTTTGGATTCATCTTCAATGCCTCCACCTTCATCTTACCCCAGACATGCTCAATAATGTTCATGTCTGGTGACTGAGCTGGCCAATCCTGGAGCACCTCGACCTTCTTTGCTTTCAGGAACTTGTGGAGGCTGAAGTATGAGAAGGAGCGCTATCCTGCTGAAGAATTTGCCCTCTCCTGTGGTTTGTAATGTAATGGGCAGCACAAATGTCTTGATACCTCAGGCTGTTGATGTTGCCATCCACTCTGCAAATCTCTCGCATGCCCCCATACTGAATGTAACCCCAAACCATGATTTCTCCTTCACCAAACTTGACTGATTACTGTGAGAATCTTAGTCCATGCGGGTTCCAATAGGTCTTCTGCAGTATTTGTGATGATTGGAATGCAATTCAACAGATGCTTCATCGGAAAAAATCTACCTTCTGCCACTTTTCCAAATTATCAACTAAAAGTCCCATTATTATTTGTTGCTCCTACAACTGGGATCGACGACAAGACTTTTGTTAGGTAGTGTAATTTAGTGTTCAGACTTGTAAGCTAGAAATCTATGCAAATTAGCACATATTTAATTAAATAACACCTTGTTTGAACATTTAAACATAACATTTTATAAAGCTATTCTTACTATAATCAATCAACTCAGCAAGTATGGTGATAACTGGTTAACATTTTTGTGCCCTATTCACCTGCAGTGCTTATCTTAATCAAATAAAATACCTCTTCAGCTGTTTTTGAGATTGTTGAGCTCACGGAGTCAGGCGGGGGAGGGCTAGGCTTGGGTAAAGGCCTGATCTCTGGAAACATAAAAGAACCACTTTTAGCACAGATGTTATGATAAGTGAGCAACTGTTAATGAGTAATCAAAGTCTTGTTATATGTTATTATCAGAAATGTAGTAAGAATAACATGTTACCGGGGATAGGGAGATACTCTTTGATAAATGTGACTGTACTGGGTTGTTGCTCTATATGAAACTGTGGAAAACGTCTACCTGCGGAGATGCATAAAAAAGGACATTGATGGATTTATTATATGAAACTATTGACAGGCAGAGTGTGTACAAAACTAAATTATCACAAAAAGTACAAAAAAAGCATATTTTCTATGACTAAAATTTTTATTTCAAAGTAATGCCGTCATATTATTATTATATTTTTTTTAATAATGAAGCAGATTCTTTTAAACATTCGTATCAATAAGTATTATTATTAATGATTGAACAACAAATCATGAGATGTAAATGAATATTAAAAATGATTAATAAATAAATATTTTCAAAGTTTTATTGTTTACACTTTTTTGCGAGATCAGATTTAACATCAGTTTAAATATATATATATATATATATATATATATATATATATATATATATATA
>CAIGQV010017835.1:26264151-26290124 GCA_903798115.1 Danio jaintianensis | reverse complement strand
TGCTAGTATGATTAGTATATTGTTAGTATGTTTCTAGTATGGATTAGTAAATTGTTAGTATGAATTGATATGTTGTTAGTATGTTCTATGTAAAGTCAATGGCAGTTTTTATAATAGAAGTCTATGGGACAATTGCTAGGGTACCGTAAGTGGTTGCTAGGGTGTGGCTAGTAAGTTGAAAGGTCATCAGTTATTGGCAGATTGGTAGTCTGAGTTAAATGAGCCCAACCTTAAGTCTGTATGACAGTCTGGCGCAAAGTTATGAGGTCACAAAGTTTGGTCCAATGATAAGTCAATGGGACTTTTCTGAAATTTCAGGGTCAGTTTTCGGAGTAGTCGGATTAGTTGGAAAAGATATAGCAACTTAATTCAGTATAGTTTGGAGGTTTGGAGTTAGTTTGGGGGTTGTAGTATGAATGGTCTTGGAGGAGATGCGTTCTTAAAATAGTCTAAGAAGAAAAAGAAGTTTAAGTAGTATAACACTATGTTGGCTTTCTCAAGCCACCATAATAACCAAATGCAATGAATACAATGAACAGAAACTGATTTGTCTTAAACTATGATAATAACACCACTAAATTACACTACAAATTCTGAGGAAAAACTATTAGTGAAACTGAAACATTGTCCATTGTACGTTTTGTTAAAACAATCTGATATTACATAAATAAAATGATGAATAATAAAAACAGATTTATGTCATTTTAAACAACATCACCACTAACACCATTTTAAAGTTTCTGGAAAACTTCAGATAAAAATTCCAAGTGAAACTGAAACTTTGGTTTTGTTTTCCGATTCAATCATCAGTACAAAAAAAGCGAAACATGAATTAAAAACTGATTTATCTTCCCCACACAACACTGAAAACATTGTGTTTCATATGTGACGCGAGTCAAAAAACGTTTTAGACAGAGAGCAGATAAATGTGGTTTACTATTGTGTATCTGTTACATACGGCAAACAAATGATACAGTAACACAGTACTATAAAAGTAGACACAAACTATACTTTTCACTTTCAGGAAGGCAAGGACTTAGCTTGGCAGATGGCGAATAACCACTGACACCTAGTCTGTAGGATTGTTTGGTTAAAATAACATCTTTTTGTTTTTTAAAGATACATACTACCCATCCTTTTTATTTAAAACTAAATTTAAAAATAATATGAAAACAAAACAGCTTTGGACAAAGATAAAAAATACATATAAAAAAAAGTGAATGGGTGTCCTGCCGGGAAACATACTTTATAAAGTGCAGATCTTAGACTCGATGTCCTTCCGGTCAAGGTTGAAGTATTTTTGTCATAAAATGTAATGTTGGAAGATTATGTTTGAGGCCAAGTATTTTTTTTTTATGGTCATGTTAAAATGGAGAATATTTCCCAACAAACACACATCACTCGATAATCTGTGAAACATTCAACATATCAGGGATGAAAAACGAAACATCAAAATCCTATAGCTTTTTTTACATCGTCAATATTGCCCGAGTACATCTCGCTAATGTTATCCTCTTTTTTTTTTGTCTCAATTAAGAAAATAAAGCAAGGCAAACATATTCTTGATCTCTATAAATCCTTAATACATCCAAAGCACTGAATACCAACAAGAGGCAAACACAGGACTTGGAATAAAAATACAACTACAGTATAAAGATAAATTCTATTACTGAAACTTCAAGGCACAAGACTATGAATAGACCATGAACTTTCTACCACGGTGGAACTGGAATCTATTTCCGATAGTTTCAGTTTGACGTTAAATCGTCCTCCTTGCACGATTCAAAGTGCTGCGTTTTAGTCATAAGGGTAAATTTCATCGACTTCAGTTCTACTGTTTGTAACAGAGCACATAAATTAGAGACGTACTAAAGAAGAAGAAGAAGAAGAAACTCATATTGGATCTGCTGGGTACTATCATACTATTGCTATTGAGATAAAATGGTCTTTTTTTTCCAATGATGGATTCATAATAATAATAATAAAAACTACTGATAATAAAAATAAATCTAACACAGAAAATCACCACAAGATTAGGATTCGAACTCAGCTACCATCATCCTAACAAAAACAAATAGGCTCAACGATGAAATGAATGTTCATATTAAATAGACCCAAGTGCACATCATTGAACTGAACACATTCAGTCTTTTATACCTCATGGAAACATTGGGATTCGTGTTGGCATGGTTGGGCTCAGCTCTTGGAGTGCTGTTTGAAAACATCTTATATATAATAGTAAAGGGCAAGCAATGTCCTATCTTCTAATGGCAATCATGCATATTGATACATGTTCACGTACATAGCATGTTTTTTTTTTTGGCTACAGGGACACAAGGACATTCCAAAGCATAATTCACTGCCAGAGGCACAACGAACCCAAACAATCAAAGAAAAATCAAACCAACCAACCAACATATAAATAATATTACTCTTAATCTGTCTTTAACCATTTGTAGGGCTCCATTTTTGTCAGTGGGCTCTGAGCGCTACAAAAGGCTAGAAGTTCATAAAGCAGAGGGGTTTTAACAATACGTCATTTCTATATGGATTAACAAAAAAGAACAATGATGATAAAAGTTCATAAAGAAGAAGAGTTTTAACAATACATCATTTCTAGGTGGACACAGAGACAAATTTAAAAAAATGAACAACGATGATACACCAGTGCACGTCCTACCTATGAAAAACGACTGGATAAAAATCCAAAACATCGAGTAAAATCACCTCCCGCTTTTGCTTCATTGGGGGAATAAAGGTGTTTCTTTAGAATCAAAGGTCACTTCTACCACCTTAGTAATCTCCCAAAATAAAGGCACTACCCTTTCTCTTTTGACCAGACTGACGCAGCTTGAGAACGAAACTATGAGTTGTCATAACTTCAGTTCATGTCTGGAGGTTTCTTTCCTGTCCATTCTGCGGCCTCCGTTCTCCTGCTGGGGTTTAGTCAGACCAGGGAGACGTTTCAACGTCAGCCTCCGGTTAAGTGAGTGCTCAAACTCTGACGAGGGCAGAGAGTGAGCCGGTGGTGTTTTTGGCAACCCTTAAAGTCTCTTTGTTTGACCTCAAGCAATTAACCAAGTTGCCTTTAAAGTGAGGACCAAGGACTGTGAAAATCCATTTCCTTCATCTGCTTTTGACAACTTGAAATGATTACATAGCCCTTGTTTTATTCTCTTGCCTCTTCCCGGTGAGGGTCGAGGGAGCGGAGGGATGGAGGGGCAGAATGGACACAATTTCATTCTCAACTAGACTGGAGGATGGAAATTAACATGCTGTTTGCTGAGAGATTGTTAATTAGACAAAAATCCTACTCTAAAGAACACTGAACGGTTTTCACGCGTATCTGAACCCCTAAACCAGTGTTTCTCAACCATGTTCCTGGGGGACCACCAGCTCTGCACATTTACCATATCTCCTTAACCAAACACACCAGATTCAGATCATCAGCTCATTAGCAGAGACTGAAAGACCTGTAATGGGTGTGACAGACAAAGGAGACATCCAAAACATGCAGTGCTGGTGGTCCTCCAGGAACGTGGTTGAGAAACACTGCCCTAAACGACAGCAAATATTAAAAACAATACCCTACTCTATGGCCTAGCTAAAGTACCAGACACATAATATTAAACAAGTGCTGAGTGCTATTTAAACGGTCTCTGTTAGGACTCTGATTAAGGTTTGGTTGAGTATATTCTTCAGCATTTGGGTTGGTGACAGTGCACATCCATCACCCAAGCCAACATATTAAATATAGAAGATTTCATACTAAGGCAAAACTCAGTGCAATACTTTGGGAGGGAAAAGGGCAACCTAAATATTTCAAATAGCATTTGTGATTGGTTTCATATAAATATCAGTCTAAAACATTTCCTTTTCTGCTTTTGCTACCACTTATCTGACCATAAATGTGACCCTGGACCACAAAAGTCTTATGTTGCACAGGTATATTTTTGGGAAGAGCCGAAAATACATTGTATGAGTCAAAATGATAGATTTTTTGTTTATGCCAAAAAACATTACAGTATTAAGCAAAGATCAGGTTTCATAAAGACATTTTGTAAATTTCCTACAGTAAATTAGGGTTGTCACGATACTGGAATTCGGTACCAATTGGTACTGAAATTTTAAAAATGTCCATTTCCCGCTAACATTCGAGCGTTACTCAGCACGTTCTTAAACGGCGCTGATTTGCCATTGTGTTCACGTGCTCAACAGAAATGACTTTGATTGGCCGTAAAGGTAATCAGTTCACCGAAGCTGCGAAGATCAGCTGGTTTGTCTATAACAGGGGTACCCAAACTTTTTCCTATAAAGGGCCAAAAAGCAAACTTGATTGACGGGTGTGGGCCAAATATATACCAAACCGTACATATTAAATTTGCCATGGGTAATTTTCTAATTTATTCAGTAATATTTAAAAATAAATAGAAAACATTGCTTTATTGACTAATAAAGTATATAAAGTAAAATGCAGTATCATTTTTGACATTTTATAATGAACTTATTACAGTAAAACATAAACAATCCCATTTATAACACAAGTTCAATGCTGAATACACTAGTCAAGCTTACTTTGATTTGCTCACAGATGTCTTGTGCAGTTTGCTGACAGTATTTACATTTTAAAGGTCTGATTCATTTACAGTATTTAATTGAATCATTTAATTTCAGTTGGCTTTTTTGTAGCTGCGCAATAAAACAAAGAAACAAAAGGTTACGTTAAATTCGAAATGACGATCACTGTCAAAGGCATTCGCCCCAACCTCCTCCCCATCATTCTCCCTCTCTTTTCAGATGGGATGGCGGGCCAAATCAAAGGTTACCATGGGCCAACTCTGTATCGGTGTCCCTGTATCTGTGGTTACACTCAGTAAACAGCGGTGCGTTCGGTGAACTGATGACCTTCTCGGCCAATCACAGTCATTTCTGTTGAGCACGTGAACACAATGGCAAATCAGCTGTGTTTAAGAACGCACTCAAATGTTAGCAGGAAATGGACGTTTTTAAATTTTCAGTATGGATTGGTACCGAATTGCAGTATCGTGACAACCCTACTGTAAATATATCAAAACTCAATTTTTGATTAGTAATGTGCAGTGCTAAGAACTTAATTTGACAATTTTAAAGGCGATTATCTGAATATTTAGATTTTGTGAATCCTCAGATTTCAGATATTCACATAGCTGTATCTCATCTAAATTTGGTCCAATCCTAAGCAAGTATACATTAATGAAAATATTATTTATTTAGCTTTGAGATAATGCATAAATCTCAATTTCCAAAAAATTATGACTCCACACTTATGACTGGTTTTGCGATCCAGGGTCACAAATGTGTGATACCAAATACTGTAAGTGAAATGTAACTTTTGTGCATGATAATTTAGTATGTATGGGGTATTACTACAGAAAAAAGCTAAACAAAAGAGTGTCTCTTTATAACAAACATGTATTCTAACACACATCTGAAGAAAGTTACAACCTCCGGACATGAAACAGAAATACGTGCAAGGCTAACAAGAAAAATATATGCATAAAAAAAGGTTCTCACAATTCTAATATTTAATGATTCTGAGAGCTAAAAGTAAGGTGCATTTCATCTAAGACAGAATAAAACAGGAAAAAGTGCTTGTAAAGTCTTTAAAAAATGTTACATAATCAACAAAGAAGAACTTCCTCAGTTTGGTTCAGAATTTACCATAAGATTAAGTTTCCTCCTTAAGGTACAAAATACCTTCAAGGTACAATCAGATATATATATAGAGAGAGATATTAGGAGAGTTAATTACTAAGATACTCATTGTCCAATCTCTAATTATAATAAAAAACTGATGCAAGGAGACATGATTTGTGCTCCTTTTTTACTGATTGAAAATGTAATTTAGAAACAGTAGGATTTGGATTAGAAAATTAAAATAACTCTTCTAAGATGACATGGTGTATGCAGAATGTATGCACGTTTTCCTTTCTTTCATTGCCAACTGATGTTTCATCATAACACTCCCTTCAAAATATTTACGCTCCTAAAACGTTTCTCCTTCATCATAAGTGCTGCGCCTGGCTTTATAAACCTTTATGTACAGGAAAGACGATGTCGGAGTACTGTAATAAATAGCACGCAAAGCACGCAAACATCAGCAACCCATGCATTTGACACAGCTACAGCCTGACAAGACATTATATAAATATAGCCATCTATTAACTTTCCCGTCAGTTTCATTTTTAGAACAGCAGCTCTATGGGATTAGTCTATAACCACACACAATAAAACCAAAAGCTACATCTGAAATGGTATGGGTTTTTTTTTTGTTAGGGATTTGTGTCGCACGGACACAAGGCCACTATTTGAATTGTATGTCATGGAAAAAAAGCAGGTAAACATAAATTCCTTTTCTATGCGAGTTAACATTTACTCCACACGCTACACCGGACTGTGCTTCCCTAACAAATACATTTGTGCTTTATCTTTCTCCACCAAAGATTTTCTGCTCTATTTTCATTTTCCCGCTGGAAACTGGTGACTAGGTTAACCGAACTACTGTTAATTAATATACAATTGTGCACTAAAACTACCAACAACCTCAAAAAAGAAAACACTACTTCCCAATTCGACTGATCTTCTCAGGGCAACAGGCTGGAAATGTCAACTTGGCACAAACCCACAACTAGGAAGTTCTTGTCTGCCCGAGTTAAGCTAGCATCTTTAATTTCAAAGCTGAGGATGCTGCGACAGCTGCGTCCGACTCAAATGGAAAGGTGAAGATCGGAAAAAGATGGCCCTTTTTTTATTCCCTCAGCTCGCTTTTTTGGCATGTGATTTGCCCCTTCGTTTTTTATGACACAAAAGGAAGAACACACTGATAGGACACCTTTTTGCTATGGTTGAGATGACATGACTATGAGGCATTTTAGTACTTTCGAGAGCATTGTTGACAACTATGGCGTGTAACTTGTGCATCCATTACCACTCAAGTGTGTTTCTACTTCCTACAAGCTCTGACAAAGGAATTTTAGTTGAGTGCTAAGATATACTAATACAAAGATATAGTGGGAAATAAAAGGAAACCATAAAGAATAAGGTTAGCAGAGAATTCATCCGGAAGCAAGAGAATATCGCCCCACGTCCAACCCACAGATAGAACGAGACACAACAGCTGCCTTTTGTTTAAGTACGTTTACATTTTTGTTTCTCTTTTTCTTTTTTTCCTCGGTAAAAAAGAACGAAAAATCGCTCGTCTCGCTGCCTCTTTGCACACAAACCCTCTGCCGATCGGTCACTAAGTCAGTCAGCTCACTGGCTCGCTCACGGGTGTCCGGGACTCCACCGTTTCCTCTCGACTCGGCCTCGGGACGGCAGAGGGAGGAACAATGTCTCTCAGCTCCTTGCTTTCCCCCGTCACAGTCATGGAAGCCATCTTGCTTGCGTTCTGGGAGTCCCTACTCGAGGAGCTGCCAGTTCTGGCCTCCTCCCTGCAGGCCACGTGCTCCGCTTTGGGCCTGGAGGTGCTCAAGTCCTGCGGCTCGTTTTCCAGCCCGCCGTGCGTGGAGTGACCCAGGGAGAGCTGGTGAGCCTGCGGAGTGTAGGTGGAGGGTGTGGAGGCCTGCAAGTGTTGGTGTTGGTGGTGGTGATGATGATGGTGGTGGTGGTGTTTAAAGTGCTGCCCTCGCTGATCTCTCTTCTTGTGACTCTTCGGTGCAACTCCACTAGCTGTCATCCCGCTGCCACTGCTGCCGTTCCCTGGATCCGCCTCTTTGTGCTTCCGGCTGGGATGCTTGTGAGGCTTCTGTCCCGTTTCCGCCTCCTCCCCTGTAGGGGTCACAGTTGATGCAGTCAGACGTTTCGCAAAGGTCTCTGTCGCGGGGGCGGTGGACGCCTCCAGCTCCTCTAAAGTCTCTCGAGTTTTGCGTTTCTTGATAGGAAGAGCCCTCTCCTGAACAGGCTTAGCGGAAGACTCCTTCTGGGCTTTTTTCTTGGCTTCGGCGGTGAGAATGGCTGCAGCGGCGTACGCAGCAGCAGCCCCCGTCCCCACTGTTGACTGTGAAGCGGTTGCTGGCTTGCGTCCACGTTTTTTGGGGGTGCTTGGCGGTTCCTGCTCTGATTTTCTCTTACGTCCTCGGCGTGCTTTGGCAACTGCCGCTTGGCCCAAAGGAGCCCCTGGTTCAGTTTTGGGAGCCACAAAGGGCATCTTTACTAGGAGTTTTCCTGGACTCTTTTCTACAACGCGTTTCACCGCCACCCCTTCCGTAACCTGGCGTACCTTGCCACTGCCTTTAGGCCGCCCCCTCCCACGTCCAGAGGGTTTGACCACTTTAGGTTTTTTTGGCGGTCTCTTTTCTCTGCGAGACGGGCTTCCCCTGCCCGTCACTGTGAAATCAAAGTCATTGGGATCCGTAGTGGTATCGCCAACCTTTTGGAAGTATGCCATGAGCTCCACTTTGGAACGGAAGGCTTTCCCTTCTGGGCTGAAATATAAAAAATAGATATATTACTATAAATTGATGAAAGTTTCTATATAGCTCAAACAGAGGAGAATGGCACTAATAATGGCAAGGCCATGCATTTGACTTCCAGGGAAAGCAAGAACTGTTAAAATGTAAATGCAAAACGCATTTGGATGACAGCGTCTGTTAAGTGCATACTGTACATCTGACGTAAAATGAAAGCAATTTGAATAAACATTTGAATTTGAGAAAGTCTATGTGTGCTGAAGTTGAATTTGTAATCCTACCAAATACATCATATGCACTAGTGGGTTTAATACAAATGTTGTGTTATTATGCATGCTTTAAAATTAAAGTCTTTTAATGTGAAATCAAAATTTATAAGTGCACACTGTTATTCTTTAGGTGAACAATTGATCAGTGTAAGTTAATTCACTGAAAAAAAAGTTTGTTTTTGTAATCTTCAATCAAATGTGTCCATTGGCTTCCACGATTGGTGTGTCGCTCCTTCTCTGTTGACGTCAGTTTGAAGTCTTCAGCCACAATATTCTTAACCACGCCCCTCTTACTGTTAGTTTGTTAAGAGGGAATAATGTGAAAAAAGAAAGTCCCATCTCCTACTCAATATTCAGTTTCAGTAGGAAGTACATAAACAAACTGAAATAAAAGTCTCAGCAACTTCCAATTCACACAGACTTTAAATATTGTAAGAACTGTGACACATCAGTCAGCATGCACCCTTATTTGTCAATTGTTTGGCAGAAAAATACACTTCAGAAAACTGAACTATTTAGCCCTACAACAAATCTAAATAGATTCACATTCAGCTCTAAATTACAAATCTCCACAGGCAAATGGTTTGGTTGGCAAAATAATGTACAGCCCTCTCTCTCCACAGGCAAATAAGATTTATTGAACAACCACTGAGTTGTTATATCATGCTTTAAATACTGCTGGGACCTGTTATGCAAGCTTGCGTCTTGCACTAGAAGCAACCAACAACACGCATCCTAATGTTAATTTAATATCAAATCATTATAGATTTATTCATGTTTACAATTTGTTTTTTCATTTTTTTAAATTTCTGCTTATGTCATTTTATTATTATAATTAAATATGTATATAATATAGTTTTGTACATTTTGATTTATTAATTGCAACTTTGTCATTTCAGTATATAAGTTAAACTAAATTAAAAAATGGGAAAATGTTGCCTTAAATTTAATTTATCATTAACAATAATAACACAGCCTCAGACAAATCTGCAATAAATATAATAAAGACTTTAGCCATAATAAAATTAATTTGTTATTCAAAACATTAGTATAAAACTGTCTTTGGTTAGGTCAATTAAATGTTAATAACCTATAAAATTCTGTATTTTTAAACTAACATTAACATATTTATGCTATAATAAATGTGGCTATTTCACACTATTGATGTAAGTTAATCCATTATTTAACGTTTGCTAATGAGACTTTTTGTAAAGTGTTACCTATTGTACTTTATAATCCTTTGCAATTAAATTTTCTTTCTACATTTCATTCTACATTTGATTACTCTGAATATTTAATATATACAATAAAGCAATACACACAAACATTTTTTTATTATACCTGCATATAAAGTAACCTTTTCTGCAGCTTAGGTCAATGTCACGACTGTATATCGTGATAAAAGCATAATATAATACCTCAAAAACATATTAAAAGCTTCAGTTTTAACATGATGACACTCCTTTTAAATTAATAGTGAGACACTTCAAATCCCATTACTTTAACTTTAATAATGACTGATGTGTTGTTTGTGCATGATTTGGGTGCAATACTATGAAACGAACACCATCACAGCTGCTCTCAAAATACAAACTTCCTGTAACTTGTACTAACTTGATCAGGTAGACGTCAAATTTGCCAGCGGAGCGCCCCGACTTGCGCTGTTTCAACTTGCGTGTCCAGCCCTGAGGCAGTGAAGGGTCTTCATACATTGGGCCTCTGTCCCGAATGACGGAGCGCCGCTGCTTGGCCGATGCGGAAGATTCTGGAGCGCTGAGAGCAGCTCCAACTTCAGGGTCAACGGGTTCAGACTTCCCTGCCTCTGCCTGATGTCCGACATCCCTCTGCGTAAACAGAGACGGGGACGGAGGAACAGACACTGTGGTCTCCAGTTTTTCCACATCGTGCCGTTCCTTTTTGCTTTTCTTATGCTTCTGCGTCTTGACTTTTGAGCCCTCCTGGTCTTCATTCTTGTCCTCACCTCTACTGACAACAAAAGAAATAAGTGTCACACTAAGACAGTTTGACGGGTCTGTATTCTAGTCAGTTGCATGTCTAAATGTGTTTTTTTTTTTTAAAAGGAACACTGCCCTTTTTTTTAAAAGAAATAAGCTCATTTTACAAGTCTCCTAGAGTTAAACAGTTGATTTTTACGATTTTTGTATTCATTCAGACGATCTCCAGGTCTGCCGGGAGCACTTTTAGCTTAGCTTAGCATAAATCAATGAATCAGATTAGACCATTAGCATCTTGCTCAAAATAAAAAACAAAGAGCTTTTACAATTTTCTGATTGAAAGCTTGATTCTTCTGTAGTTACATTGTGTATGAAGACCAACAGAAAATAAGAAGTTGCTTTTCTCTAGGATGATTTGGATAGGAACTATACTTTCATTATGGCATAATAATCAAGGAACTTTGCTGCTGTACCATGACTGCAGCAGGCGCAATGATATATTATTGATATATGGTATATTTTTATAATTTTCTATCAGTCTTAGTACATGATGTCACTACAAAAGATTCAAGCTTTAAATAGGAAAATTATCAAAACTCTTTTTTGAGCGAGATGCTAATGGTCTAATCCAATTCAATGATTTATGCTAAGCTAAGTTAAAAGTGCTCTCGCCAGACCTGGAAATCAGCTGAATGGATTAAAAAATGGTTTAACTCAACTGTTTTACTCTAGGTGATTTATAAAATACAATATTTAATATTTTCAAGAAAGTGAAGTGTTCCTTTAAGAATACATAAAAATGCTGTGTTAACACGTTTGCCATAATGTTTTCCGATTGAAAGCTTGACTCTTTTGTAGTTACATTGTGTATGAAGACCAACAGAAAATTAAAAGTTGCTATTTTCTAAGCTGATATGGATAGGAACTATACTCTCATTCTGACGTAATAATCAAAAAACTTTGCTGCTGTACCATGACTGCAGCAGGCGCAATGATATTATATTATTGATATATGGTATATTTTTACATTTTTTGTCAGTCTTAGTACACGATGTAACTACAAAAGAGTCAAGCTTTAAATAGGAAAATCATCAAAACTCTTTTTTGAGTGAGATGCTAATGGTCTAATCCACTTCAATGATTTATGCTAAGCTAAAACTGGAAATCAGCTGAATAGATTGAAAATGGTTAAACTCTTTTAATATTTCCAAAAAAGTAGAATGTTCCTTTAAGACTACATAAAAATTGCTCTGTTAACACGTTTACCATAATGAATCCAATATATTGGCTTCAAAGCAAGCTCATTTTCAAATCACACAAGCTCTATCAAATACTACCACCAAGCAGGCAAGATGTGGCTTGAATTTGAAGTACTAGCGAGAAAAAAAAAAACTTGACTAACCAAATTTAACTGATGCAGTTAGCATCTTAACATCTTTGGACGTCATGTGAAACCCAGGTCAAGAATGTGTCAACCACGTAACATCACGAGAAGCATGTTTTCTGTTAGTTTTCTACTGTGCATACAGAGATGCACGGAAATCACCCTGGATAAAACGAGAGGCCCATGTCTAGTTAAACCTTGACGTTGAGGTGAATCACTTTGTTTTGAAAGAAAAGAGGAATTTCCCCTTTGTCTGTGGCTTGTCCTTCAAGGAGTCGATAAGCTCTTTGTCGTTTTTATGAAAAAGGTCACTAATAAACCTATATTTGTCTGGAAGTTACTCTAAATTCATGTTTTTGTGTTTACGTTATGAACAATTAAACGTTATAAACATATAATGAAAGGTTTAAATGAAAAAATATATCTTACCACAATACACATATTTAAGTTTTTCTTAATTCTCCTTAGCTTCAGTAAACTAAACTTTCACAATAACAGCCAGACTTAAGAAAAGGCCATTTTCTTAACATTTAAAGTTACTCTGACAGAGTGGAGATTGAATCCTCGTAATAGGTACTGCATGTTCTAAGCTGTAATGCTGTGTCACTTTCAGCTATAATAAAGTGTAGAAATTCAGATGAACACATCATCAAAGTTTAGCATGTAGATAGTCCAACATGTTATCTTGTAAACTGATCAACACCAGTCTGCAAAAAAGTAACTGACATGGTTTAATGGATCAAGTAGTCACAGCTTAAAGGGACAGTTCACCCTAAAATAAAAATGTACTCATTATTTACTTATCTTGAAGTATCCAAACCTTGCATTTTCTTCTTCTGTTGAACACTAAAGAAGATATTTTGAAAAAAGCTAGGAAAAACAAAAATGAAAGTCAATGGTTACAGGTTTTCAGTTTTCTTCTAAATATCTTCTTTTGTGTTTTACATAAGAAAGAAACGCAAACAGGTTTGGAACAATCAAAAAGTGAGTAAATGACGACAGCATTCTCATTTTGGGGTGAACTGTCCATTTCCACGAGTTCACACTTACAGATGTTTGAAGAATAAAGCATATTTGGCATGCTGAGAGGGCTCTGAGCTCGGAAAAGACACCCCAACTCGTATTATTCCCCTTGAAGTGTCTAGCCTGGCCCCAGAACGCTCCCCCTAGGTAGATAGTGTTTAAGAGGTGAGGTGTCGGGGTGGTGGAGGGATGCTAAAGTCGTGAGCTAATATAGATATAATAATAGGTAGGATGAGTTTGGTATTTATGGGGGTTTGGTCTAATGCTGATTGGATAATAGAATGATTGTCAATGATGTGTTAGAATTGTTGAAACATCTGCGCATGCTCCTCCTGAAACTTGTTTATAAAACATCACTAAAATCATTCAACAGAGATGTGCATTAAATATCATAGAGTTACAAAAGTGTGTATTTTATTTCCAATAAGCCTAGTTATTAATATACATATTAGTTCTGAACAATATATAGCTTCAGCATCGATATCGCAATGTGTGTATCCGTATTAGTCACATCGCAGGATTAAATTGCTTATTAAAAATTAAAAGATGAAGATATTAAATAGAATTCATTATTATATATGACCACGTTATTTTACATTTGATTGTTCAATTTCTGTCCTTGAATACTGTTAGACTCCCTAGAAAACCATAAAGCACTGTTTATTTGTTTATTTTTGCTTGTAATTCATTATAATTTATGCAAATGCACTGCATAGAAAAAGTCTTGATCATCCCAGTCAATCTAAATAAATGAAATCTTTCCAAATAGAGCTAATTATATTCGTTCTTACTGCAACAAATAATCGCATTAAAACTAAATATCACAATGTCAAATTTTTACAATATCGTAGCCCTAATACATACTGCATATGATTGAAGTATAGCAAGTATAATTTAACAACATTATAAAGTCAGAACTACCTATGTGAAGGACCACTTCCCACAATGCAATTTGGCCAGTTTCAAGTTTTAGTAAAGAGCAACAGCTGAATTCCAAAAGCACAAACAATAAAACTTTTTAAGGCCTTAGAGATTAAGCATTCATATCATATGCCTCGGTAGAATTTTGTGGGCGGCACGGTGGCTCAGTGGTTAGCACTGTCGCCTCAAAGCAAGAAGGTTGCTGGTTCGAGTCCCGGCCGGGTCAGTTGGTGTTTCTGTGTGGAGTTTGCATGTTCTCCACATGTTGGCGTGGGTTTCCTCCGGGTGCTCCGGCTTCCCCACAGTCCAAACACATGCGATATAGGTGAATTGAATAAACTAAATTGGCCATAGTGTAAGAGTGTGAATGAGTGTGTATGGGTGTTTCTTAGTACTGGGTTGCAGCTGGAAGGGCATCCGCTGCGTAAAACATATGCTGGATAAGTGGGCTGTTCATTCCTCTGTGGCGACCCCTGATGAATAAAGGGACTAAGCCGAAAGAAATTGAATGAATGAATGAATTTTCAGAAAATGTTGCTAATTTGCCCAAATGTAGCTTATGTTTAATTCCAAGCTATTTGATTTAAAACTGCTTTTTTTTTTTTTTTAAACGAAGTTTAACAGCTCATTTTCCAGTGGAAATAATACATTATTAATAAATTCTAAATTAGATTGTAGCAAAGCAGTGACGATAATCAGACATGTTTTCATATCTCAATCTACCTTTATATTTCAACATATGAGTAATGAGGGTATAGTCTTATATAGTGAGTTGAGAAGTATAATATGAATGCTTGGTGACAAATTAAAGAATTGGTTAACATAAAATGAAGAACCCTCAGCATCAAGAGTACATTCATTCATTCATTCATTTTCTTTTCGGCTTAGTCCCTTTATTAATCTGGGGTCGCCACAGCGGAATGAACCGCCAACTTATCCAGCATATGTTTTACGCAGCGGATGCCCTTCCAGCTGCATCCCATCACTGGGAAACATCCATACACACTCATCCACACACATACACTACGGACCATTTAGCTTACCCAGTTCACCTATAGCGCATGTCTTTGGACTGTGGGGGAAACCGGAGCACCCGGAGGAAACCCACGCCAACACGGGGAAAACATGCAAACTCCACACAGAAACGCCAACTGACCCAGCCGAGGCTCGAACCAGCGACCTTCTTGCTGTGAGGCGATTGTGCTACCCACTGCGCCACCGCATCGCCCCATCAAGAGTACAATAAATGGATACAAGATAATACAAACAAATAAACCAAAACAATTGTTTTACAATCAATTTGTCTGATTTCACTTTAATATAGTTTATCTATTGTCCTAGAAAATAAGATTCTTTCAGTAAGAATCTGATAAAAAAAAAAGAAACACACACACCCGTTCATCGACGTTGCTGTCAAACAATTTTGGGATGTTTACATATTCTGCAACTTCTGCATTCCTAATTGATTTTATATTTTTCATAGATACTACGAATGTAACTTCCATTACCTAATGCTAAATGAGAAACCACATGGAATATTTGTGTCTTAATATTTGTCAAAGCCCAAGATGATATAACCATACATAAAATTGCTGAAGACGCTGATTAAACATTGTGAAAGTCCAGTCACGAGATGTAAAATTAAAATGTTTCTTAATGCATTCAAATCTCATTGCTTTGCATGTACATTTAAGCATTTACACCTTCATCCTGTTTCGCGTGCTACAGTAATTAATTGCTAGGGCAGGTACAGGTTCATTTGGTGTAGATGAAGTAATCTGTCTATTAGCCATGGAATATTATATAGAATTGACTTTATGTATTAACCACCCATTTATGAGATGAACACAAATGAACACCACCACATCATATTGTTTCTGTAAGTCGTGACTTTGTTAGTGGCTGGGCAATTAAAGAATCGTAATGAAACTAATTAGTATTGGTCATAATTACATTTTTATTATGAATGTTGACTGTACCATTTAGCACCAAGTACTTGGAGCTAGGGCTGCACAATATATCGTTTGAGCATCGATATCGCAATGTGTGCGTCCACAATAGTCACAATCGACCAGAAACCACAGTTCAAAACACATGAGTTTTGTGTAAAAGTTTATCATCTGAATGTGTTTTTAAGGCCTGTGACTACGTGAGCATTTAAGAGAATATAAAGCATTTTAATAGCACATAAAGACGTTTAAGCAATATTAACTGTATTGAATTATTTAAAAGATGAAGACTATGCAGTGTTATTTTACATTTGATTATTTAATTTTTGATTATTTAATTTCTGTAATTTAATTTCTGTAATTTGATTATTTAATTTCTAAAAAAAACAAAGTGCTGTTTATTTCACTTTAATATTTGCTCCATTGTGGTTTTTAATGACTGTAGTTTGTTAATTATATGTATATAATAAATTACACAAACATATATTTATATTTCACTCCAATACAAAATCATCCCAATCAAACTAAATGAATGACTTTAAAAATAGAGCTATTTAAGTTATCTGGTGAAATTGTATTTATATCGCAATATATATCGCAGAGAAAAAAATATCGCAATGTCAAGTTTTTCCAGCCTTCAAATTATATGATCAATTAGTCATGACAGCATTTGTTTTTAGTTCATTCTAACTTATTAAACAAAGTTAATCATGTTCTAACTTAATTTTATAAGTTGTGCAAGCTATTTTAAGTCAGTTTAACATAATATTAGTTAAATGAACTCATAAGGTTAATTTGATTCAGCTTAAAAATTTAAGGCAACCAGGATTTTTTTTACAGTGTAGGAGCTTCATAGGAGGCAGCGAATGCCTTGAACCTCACACCGTGTCCTACACTCAAAAATAACATTGTGCAAACTATGTATTTAGAATGAGCTGCAACAACACAATTTATGAGATTATTGCGACAACTTAATTGTTTTATGTTCAATCCACTTAACTTAAATGATTTGTGTTGGGACAACGTGAATGAATTATGTGGAACGCTGCTTTTTTTTGTTTACAACATACACTCAAAAAACTGCTGTTTGTTCAAGCTACTTATATTTAATGAGCTGAAACAACACAATTCTTAATTGTTTTATGTTCAATCCGCTTAAATTAGTAAAAACTAATAAGTTAACTTAATTTCTTCATGTTGTCCCAACACAAATCAATTGTGTGAAACCCAGCAGTATTTACAGTGTAACAACACGCGTTAAGATGCAATTCTGTCCACACCAGATGCGACATGACAGAAACATTTAAATACATTCAGATGGGCAGAATAATGCACTGGTTTGTAATCTAATTAGTACAAACTAAAACATATTATCATTATATTAAGTACAAGCTGAGTGACTGATCTTATTGGTTTGCTCTGAGTTCACAAACTATATGCTTGCTGGTTGTTTTATTTTCAGTATGACAATAACTGTCACGTAAAACGGTGTTCAAACTTACAATGGTAACATTTAACGAAGAAAAAAGCTCACAATCAGCACCCGAGGTGATTATTGTCAGTTGTTCATGCTGTTGTTCAGCCACAACATCGCAGAAATAGAAACTGTTTCTAAAATTGAAACTTCATGTGCCACCGTTGCAGATGGTTAGCACAAAAACACAGTGTACAAAGTGTATCGCATATCAGAAAACAATTAATATCTGCATTAGACAGCTCCTTATGTAGTAATCTTAAAATAAGTATTATTATATCATAACGAACACTTAATAATTAACTAGCATGAACAACTATCTGAAAAGACATTTAAAAGCAAATGAGCTTTTAACAATGTTTATTTGAACTTTCTTTTAAGCCATGACAATAAAGTGCAACATTTGGGATCAGGAAGAACACTTATAAAAGGTAAATAAGAAAATAATGTTAAAAAAAAACTATTACTTATTATTATGTACAATTTCCACCAATCAGAGTCGCAGTGAACAAAGGGTGGCAAAATACAATATTAGCTCCTCCCACTGCCATAAAGCACCACAAATGATGCAATCTCAAAACATTTGACAATATTTGTATGTATATGCATATTTTGTAATAAATTTGAAATATACAGTTACTATACAGACACAAACAACAACTTTATACGTTTTAGAATTCTCCAATCATCGCAATGATTGGTGGGATTGTAGTTTTGTACCCCCACCAAAAAAGCCATTAGGTAGGTATACAGTCTATTGAGGTAAAGTTGGTTTTATATTTGTACATTTGTTCAGTGACAACTTGTGACACGCTCCCTATATTGTTTACTACGGTACTTTGAATATTCGGTCTGAAATCACATGCAAGTATGACTTCAAACAACATTAGCACTATTTATTTGACAGTAAACAATGTCGTACTTTGATAGTCATAGATGATTTCACTATTCAGAATTTGCAAAGAATACTTTTCTGAAATTATATTATTAAGGGGAAAGTCACAATGTGTGAATATAAAACACGTTTACATCAATGTACAATCTGGCACAATTGTCTTTATGTGCGACATTGAATTCAAATATTTATAATGTGATTCACCTCATAGATGGTTGATTTAAATCGTGATGTATAATGTACAAAAAACTGTACATTTGTTGCACTTTATATACACTTTATACACTCAGCTTGTCTTACTCCAAAGCTCAACTTTAATGTCATTCTGTTTTGGTTAAAACTCCCATGTCTGACAACCTAAATATATCATCCACACCAAATGAGCCTTGCATTGAATTCATAAAGCATACTACACAGGAAGAAGTTGTACAGGATACAAGTTTAGCTTTCTAGACATGGCTTAAGTGTGTGTGTGTGAGTGTGTGTGTGTGTGTGTGTGTGTGTGTGTGTGTGTGTGTGCAACCACAAACCAGTGTCATGCACGTCACTCAGTTTGTGCAAAACCCCACAGTCGACCACACACACACACACACACACACACACACACACACAGATAAAGAGACAAATATGATGCTGCTAGATCTGTTAGCTGGCTACCGGAAGTCAGCTCAACAATATCACCAGTCTCTGCTCTCACATGGGAGTGCCTTGTGCATAGCTAATGCAAGCTCACTATCTATTTTAGTGATGCCAGAAGAACAACACAACATGAACAGTGTTTTGCACCTGGAGTTCTTCAGTTTGCACGCTGCAGGGGCAAAATGAGCAGCAATGACAACACAGAGACACACGTACAGTGACATCAGAGAAATAGCACACTGGCCAACTTAATGCTTGCATATGCAAACTTGGTACCTGATGATGCAGAGCTACCTAAACACCATAACCTCATTTCTAAGCGCAAGTCCACTTCAGGACGGGTAAATATATCTCGAGCAAATCTCGTCCTGCAGCGCCACAAGCAAGCTAACTTACTTCACCCTGCTGTTTTTGACAGCTACCCTCAGAATTGAGCTGCTAATATCAGCAAAACAAAACATGTGTGCGTCCAAAGCCGCGGGCAGCCCCTTAGCTCCGGATTTAAGAGGAGTTTTTGGAGTCGCGTCAGAAAACGACACCAAAAACACACACCCCGCACAAAAAGTCCGCTTATCGTGGAAAAAGAGCGGGAGAAATACGAGTGACGTATTCTCAACGCCTTCGCGGGCTAGCGGCTAACATTTCCCCCCCTTCAGCCTGACAAAATATCACAGCGACGATCAAAAAAAAGCTACGCCATCGCCGCTCGCGACGCCTGACATTGGAATCCGTGACAATGGGAATGGATGCGATTCACACTTACAGTCTCTCCTCTCCGCTCTCTGCGGCGGCCATTTTTATTTAAATAAATAAATTTCCCAAAAATCACGCAACATCTTTGTGGGTACCCCTCACCCTCCTCTCCCACTCCCTCTAACACACAACACCATCCTCCGAGATCTCGCGAGAGGTGGGGTTGAAGGGTAGTAAGGGAGTAACGCGTGTGTTCTCGCGAGAGCTGAGAAGCGGATAACCAGAGAGAGGAACCAGGGCGAGGAAAGCTGCATTGCACACCAGAATAATAGTTTATGTGTGTTGTTGTTGTTGTTTTATATAAAGTACTGCTTCTTTTGAGATAAATTAATCAGAGTGTTTTAATTTGCATATTTTTCTAGATCTACAGTCGAGGTCAGAATTATTAGCCCTCCTGTGAAATGTAATTCTTTTAAAAATATTCCAGAAGTGCTGTTTAACAGAGAGAAGTTTTTTCAACACACATTTATAAAGATTTTTTTTCCAAATGTGTATTGTTTTTTTCCTTTCAGCACACTCTTCTTATATATGTATATACACATATACATACACACAAAGAAATACATAAAACAAGTAAATAAAAATAATAATAAATAAATAAAAAAATTGAAACATTGAAAAATAGATCATGACAAAACAACAAAAACAATAATACAATAAAAAAAAAAAAATACATGTTTACAAACACACAATTTACATAATATTCATATATGGTTCCCAAAGATAGTCAAAGTCCTTCTGCTTGCCTTTGATGACATATTTATAAAGATGATAGTTTTAATAAGTGTTTCTTTGTTTAGTCTTTGTCATGATGACAGTACATAATATTTTTGCGAGGTAAGGGGGTGCTTAGGGCCCCGGGAAATTTGGGGGTCTCCGATAAATACCTAGAAGTATCAATCATATATATATATAACATCATTTTCTATCATATTAATTAAAGTCGAGGGTCTAATAAATAAAAGTGTATCACAATTATTACGTCTCTGCAAATTTGTCCCCCACCCCCCAATAATGGAGCAGTTCAGAGGTCAAATCAGATGAAGATTTAGTTTTAAAAACGAAACAATTTATTTATTATTTTTAGTTGGATTTGGGTTTGTAGAAAAGAAAACGTAGAAAAAAAGATTGAGTTATATAAGAAAAAGACTAAATAAATAAATAAATACAAAGAGTGTATATTAGAAATTTTTAGCTCCATGGTTGGAATTGCTTAGGGCTCCGAAATGACTAAATCCGCCCCTGTGTGCGCCCCTTCTAAACAAATCTAATACATTTTTACAAAATTTGTACAAAATTTAAATCATTCATTAATTTTCCAGCTGCAACCCAGTACTGGGAAACATCCATACACACTCATTCACACTCATACACTACGGCCATAATTATTAATAACCTGTTTCGAAATGGTCTGGCTCTAGAAGTGAGGGGGAAGTATCCCCCCGTCCCCCCCGGTTGCTACGCCCCTGCCTATAGCGCATGTCTTTGGACTGTGGGGAAAACCGGAGCACCCGGAGGAAACCCATGCCAACACGGGGAGAACATGCAAACTCCACACACAAATGCCAACTGACCCAGCCAGGACTCGAACCAGTGATCTTCTTGCTGTGAGGCGACAGTGCTAACCACTGAGCCACCGTGCCGCCCTCAAAATTTAAATAGGCTACTTCAAATATTTACAACAATTTAATCTCTTTAATATCAACAATTTATTCAATTTTTTTAGATGTACTTTAAAAATGCATTTAAAAGTGGACTCGGTCATTCGCTTCATCTTAAAACACAATCGTCAGCAAGAAAGAATAAGGCTTTTTTCATGTGAAACTCTCCTCAGTTGCACATTTAGCCTGATACTGACATTTTCCAGCTGTGAGCAATCAACAAGTGCTGTTGGGTGATATTTGCAACGCTGAAGTTTACAATTTATTTTTTACAGCTTCCTCTTTTGACACATAAATGTGATAATGAGGTAAAGAAATGAAAAAGAGGAAATGAAAGTACTATTAGGGGACATCCTATATCTTATATGGGCCCAAAGTTCATAGACTTGGCAGAAGCCAGAAAAGTGATAAATGTTAAAACCTTTAAAAGTGAACCAATAACAGATACGCAATACGCACACAGAAATGCCAACTGACCTAGCCGAAACTCGAACCAGCGACGTTCTTGCTGTGAGGCAACAGTGCTAACAACTGAGCCACCATGTCGCCCCATTAATAGCCATATTTTTTTATTAATTATTCATTTCAAATGAATGCAGCTGTTAATTGAAAAATCAACAAAAGCATACCACAATTTCCACAAAATCATTAAGCAGAACAAGTGCACTAGCTGCAGCTTTCAACACTTGACATTTTTAAGAAATGTATATTCTGGAAAATTAAGGGTCATCACAATGAAGACTGAAGATGCAAAGAAATAGGCATCTGAAAATTCATCACAGAAATAATTAACATTTTAAAGTATATATTAGCAATATATAATCAATTTGTTTTGTTTGGAATAATATTCACAATATCAGTCTACTGTTTTGCTGAATTTTTCATTAGATGGTAAGAAGAAGAGACTTAGAAACATTTTAAAATAATAATAATTTACAGTTCTGAGAACTAAAGAATGAAAGGAACATTTTAAACAGATTATATGCTCTTTACAAGAAAGTAATATTGACTGTTTCCTGAAGTCACAAAGCTGTTTGCAAACGATAGTGGTACAATTGATTTCTGGAAATGAATCTGTCGCAGTGTGTGATGTTCTAAAAACGTTGAACACAAGTACACATAATAGATTTAATTAATAATTTGCGTGTGTATGTGTTGTGGACATAGCAATACCAGTATTTTTCTCCAGCCTCTGGCGTCTAGACTGCAGCTCCACACAGGAAGTTTGGCCAGAGAAGAAATGGTTGTGCCCAACTGAGCCTGGTTTCTCTCGAGGTTTTTTTCCTTCACTTTCGTCAATTGGTGAAGTTTGTTCCTCGCCACTGTCGCCACTGGCTTGCTTGGTTGGGACTTGTGGAGCTGCGCATTGATGGATTTGCTCTTCAGTGTTTGGACTTTCAGCAGTGAAATTTAAACCACACTGAAATTAACTACACTGAACTCCAACTCTGAAAACTGGACTGACACAGTTTCAGTTTACTACAACTTCTATGTTAAGCTGCTTTGACACAATCTACATGGTAAATCTATAGAAAATAAACAATCTATATCAATCTATAGAAATAAACATGAATTGAATATTTTATGACCTTGTGGGGACATTTTTTGGTCCCCATGAGAAAAACAGCTAATATCTCATCCAGAATAAAGTATTTTGAAAATGTAAAACTGCAGAAATTTGAGGGTTGTATTTAGAGGTACACTGCAAAAAAAAAGAAAAAAAAAAGAGTTTTTGTCTACTCCAAATGTCTAAACATTCTTAAATCAAGAAGCATTTTCTAGACAGGTTAAATTTTGTTTGGGTTTCAGAAATAACAAGTCAATATTACGTGAGTTTTTCCTTAAAACAAGTAAAATAATCTGCCAGTAGGGTAAATTATATAATCTTGTTTTCAAACTGAATTAAGATTATTTATTTTACTTACACAGAATACACAGTAGAGGAGAGCGGGGACGAAAGCGCCATTTTTCATAAAAACCTCATTTTAAAAGATAATGTTTTAGACAGAAATATATTTTTGCTGCGGTTACTTACTCACAAGTGTGGTATACAAGGTGGTATTTTGTACAAAATGTAGAACGACTTTAAAATTATTTTAACTTTAAACATAAACTGCACATTGTTACTTCTGACCCTATCATTAGGGACAAAAGTAACACACGGATGGGTCAAAATTAACACAACATCCGGGACCACAAAACCAGTTGTATGTTGCACAGGCATATTTTTTGGAAATAACTAAAAATACATTGTATGGGTCAAAAATATAGATTTTTCTTTTATGCCAAAAATAATTCGAATATCAAGAAAAGATCATGTTTCATGAAGACATTTTGTAAAGTTCCTACCAAAAATATATTAAACTCAATTCTTGATTAGTAATTGGCAATGGCAAGAACTTTATTTGGACAACGTTAAACGCGATCTTCTCAGTATTTTGATTTATTTGAAACAACAGAGGGGCTGCACGGTGGCGCAGTGGGTAGCACGTTCGCCTCACAGCAAGAAGGTCGCTGGTTCGAGCCTTGGCTGGGTCAGTTGGCGTTTCTGTGTGGAGTTTGCATGTTCTGCCCGTGTTGGCGTGGGTTTCCTCCGGGTGCTTCGGTTTCCCCCACAAGTCCAAAGACATGCGGTACAGGTGAATTGGGTGAGCTAAATTGTCCGTAGTGTATGTGTGTGAATGAGTGTGTATGGATGTTTCCCAGTGATGGGTTGCAGCTGGAAGGGCATCCGCTGCATAAAACATATGCTGGATAAGTTGGTGGTTCATTCCGCTGTGGCGACCCCAGATTAATAAAGGGACTAAGCCGAAAAGAAAATGAATGAATGAAACAACAGATTCCATATTCAAATAATTCATTTCTATTTATTTGTTTGTTTTGTTGATCCATGATAACACGTTCAATATAAATGATAACAAACAAACTATTACAAAAGCTAGGGGGAGATACAGATGATTTCACTGAAATACACTGTAGTGGCTTTGCTTTTCTGAGGGCAATTTGGATTCAATATCATACTTCGTTTCATTTTTAAATGCTATAAAACGTGTTTTTTTCCCTGTACGTTTACATTGAAAAATGAGATATTTGGCCATTAATATTAAAGAATATATATGAAAAATGTGTGGTTTTGTTTATCTTTGGAATATTCAAAAGTCTAATAGCTCATTTAGCCATACAAAACCGCGATGGATCCGTTATTAACCATATATGGTTCGCCCCGGCCTGGATCGTGTGGCCTGGATTGTGTGTCCTGAAAGGTGTGTGTGGGTCTGGAGCTGGATATTATTGCTCTATTCCAGAACATCGCGTGAAATACTGCAAACACAGGCCTCATTTGAGCCTCATTGACTGAACAATCAGCGTATGCGGTGGTTAAAAAACGAACGCAATTAACATTGGCGTGGACGGCGCATGCTTTTTAAAGCCGTTATGTTTTTGTATTAGTCATATATATCGACAGTCATACTATCGACTGAAGATCTCAATGCTCTTAAATCCCTTCTGTTGTGTGTTCATCAGCTCCTCGTGGTGTGCAATGTGGACCACGGCGTTTTTAGCCATTGTTGTTTGTTCTGTGAGTAGCGATAAAAACCTGGAGGACAAGGGCCGCCTGGAGCTGCAGCGTGTCCGGGAACTGTCGCAGCAGCCGCGGTATGGCGCCTGTTGGTCTCGAGCTCTGGAGAAAATACAAACAAGCTGTAAGGAGTTCAGTGATGATGTGCAGAGCAAGATCGCCTTGTCCTTTACACACTGCCACCTGCAAAGGTCAATTCAATATTTTACTCCAGACTTCTGGAAAATGTAACATTTTCCTGTGATATTTATAGAGCATTACGGTCGATAATTATAACTAAATAAAAATACATAATTATAATTCTTTAATTAAACATACAAGCAATTCTAAAACAATTTAGCATTTCTATACTGTGTATAGATCATTTAATAATTCTGTCTGTCATTCTATAAATCTTTTTTATCTGTCTATCAGCTGTGCAATAACTATTGTTCTGTCATTCTATCTTATTCTAAGTCTATCATTTTATCTGTGGGTCATCTGTTTGTCTAGCTACCTGTCTATCCATCCATCTATCCATTTATTTATTTATCTATCTGTCTGTCTATCCATCCATCCATCCATCTATCTATCTCTGTCTGTCTATCTTTCTATTCATCTGTCCGTCTAGCTATCTGTCTATTCGTCTATCCATCCATTTATCTTTTATCCATCTGTCTATCTGTCAACTATGTCTATTTGTTCGTCTGTCCATCCATCCATCCTCCTATGTCTGTCTATCTATCCTTCTATTTATCCATCCATCTAGCTATCTGTCTATTCGTCTGTCCATCCATTTTTTATCCATCTGTCCATCCATTTTTTATCCATCTGTCCATCTGTCTGTCATCTAACTATGTCCATCCCGCCATCCATCCGTCCATCTCGCTCTGTCTTTCTATCCATCCGTCCATCAAACTATCTGTTTGTCCAGGAATCTGTCTATTAGTCTATCCATCCATTTATCTTTTATCCATCTGTCTATTTGTCAACAAACTATCTATCTATCTATCTATCTATCTATCTATCTATCTATCTATC
>CAIGQV010017835.1:26235364-26264141 GCA_903798115.1 Danio jaintianensis | reverse complement strand
TCTATCTATCTATCTATCTATCTATCTATCTATCTATCTATCTATCTTTGTCTGTCTATCTTTTTGTCCATCCATCTGTTTAGCTATGTCTAATGTTTCCATCCATCCATCCATCATCTGTCTGTCTCTTTATCTTTCTATCCATCCATCTGTTTAGCTATATGTCTGTCTAGCTATCCATCTGTTTATTTTTTATTTGTCTGTCTATCTGCCATCTAACTATGTCCATCCATCCATCCATCCATCTAGCCATTAATCCATTCATCTGTCTCTGTCTGTCTATCTTTCTATTCATCTGTCCGTCTAGCTATCCGTCTATTCGTCTATCTATCCATTTATCTTTTATTCATCTGTCTATCTGTCAACTCACTATGTCTATTTGTCCATCCATCCATCCATCCATCCCTTTTATTTTTAACATCACTATTTTTGTATCAAATGCATTATTCAGAGATTTTCCCTGCTCTTTATGACTATATCAGAAAAAAACAAATCAAACAAACCAGGTGTTTTGACTTTATACAATGTGTTTTTTCTAATCATTGATTCCAGGTCCGGTCGTAGTTTCCCAGAGTGCCCAGAAGACAGTGATGTCAAAACCTGCACCCAAGACATGGATCCTGTGGCCTTCAACACCTACACTGAGTTTTTCACCCATGCCCACAGTATATGCCATTATTTGCAGAGCGAGCGCTGGCAGCAACAAGCCCAGAGCACCATTCACAGGTTGAAAAAGCTCCCTAGATGCTTATTTCGAATATGAAGGGTAGTTATGTGAATAAAATATTAATGTGAGCCGATGTTCATCTGGATTTCAGGTTGACTGAGAGTTCAGCGGGTGTAGCAGAGCAGTTGGCATCCACCCAGCGGATGGCAGAGGATCTGGTTGTGGCCCAAAGTGCTGCGCTGAAGTCCCAGGAGAGCATCCTTCGCAATGGAGAGGAGCTCAAAAGCACCCTGCAGGACTCGACTCAAGGTTTGATTGCTGTCGAAATGAGAAGATTATTCATAAAGGTGGGAACACCAAAGCTCCAAACATATAAATTTGTTAACATAAAAAAGCTATCACAAAGCGTGTGACGTTTCGGGCACACCAGCTCTTCATCAAACAATATTGGTCACAGCATGCTACTGGAATTCATGTGTTTTTTTTTTTATATTGTTTTCGATTGACATGCGTCATTCTGGCTCTTACAACAAACAAGCGGCTGATCAGTAGTGAAATGGCACACAAGGCAAATACCCCAAGAAAGTTGAGGTTGTTCACTTTGTTTATATTTAGAACTACAACTGCCGCTCAATAACTAATCATAAACCTTTAACCAAAAAATACACCGTTCATTCATTCATTCATTCATTCATTCAATTTCTTTTCGACTTAGTCCCTTTATTAATCTGGGGTCACCACAGCGGAATGAACCGGCAACTTATCCAGCATATGTTTTACGCAGCGGATGCCCTTCCAGCTGCATCCCATCACTGGGAAACATCCATGCACACTCACACATACATACACTACGGACAATTTAGCTTACCCAATTCACCTATACCGCATGTCTTTGGACTTGTCGGGGAAACCGGAGCACCCGGAGGAAATCCACGCCAACACGAGGAGAACATGCAAACTCCACACAGATATGCCAACTGACCCAGCCGGGGCTATACACCGTTCAGTTAGATTTAATAAACATTTATACCACCATAATAAAATTCCAGATATAAAAATAATAAAATACTGCATACATAAAATTTTCATGTAAATAATAATAAAAAAAACAATAATACTGGATATGGCCTATGTTGTTTATGACGGATTAAAATGAATTAATAGTAATTTATCAGACTCTGCAAACAATATCATTATGAGGACTGATGAACCCGGCATGGGCAAGCCTTAATAGAAGCAGTTCTGTCCACTGCGGCTGCTCATTTAACCGGCGGAATGAACCGGTTAAATGAGTTTAATGAGTTCACCGGTCTGAGAGACGCGCTTGTCATATGACATATTATCAGTGTTTTTAATGCAAAACACTTATTTTAGGTTTCAGACACTGACAATTACACATCGGTAAGCCTACTACCAAAACAACTGTTTACAGCTACACCGTGGTAACCATCTTTAAAAATGGGAATAATAATCATATTAAAGATAATCTGATGACGTGCTTCATTTATATCATGCAGTATACACATTGTGTACATAATCATACATTTTACGCTTGTGTGTAGCTGTGCTTCTGCGCATACGGGTCAGTTTACGACCGTGATCCGTTCACACTGGAAATCTGATATCGACCACATTTAAAACAACAATGTGAACGGCTATGCAAAAAATCGGATCTGAGAAAAAATCAGATTTGAGCAGTAAACCAGTGTGAACGTAGACACCTCTGGATCACATGATCTCACACATTATCTCACAACAAAAGAAAAATAAACATTAAAGGTCTAATGAAATTAAAAGAAAGGTTTTTTTTTTAGATGTTAGTATCAGCATTGTTAGTTTTTAAGATATCTATAAACTAGTTTCAAAACAGTGAGAAGATATAAAACCGATATAAACATGTAAACACTTCCGCCTAAATAGAGCAAAAAAAATTTTCACATCACCTCATACTTCAGTTCCTCATCAAATCTTGACCAATGAAATGCTCTCTAGTATCTGACATGCCCCGCCCCCTTCAAGACGCTTCTCAATTGCTTTTCATTTGGTGCGCTTGAGCTCAACCACTCTCACTAGCAGAGCTGTGATAAACAAAACACTATTGGCTGCTTTAAAAAAGGGGAGGAGCTACACTGTCCCACCTTCTTTTACATCAAACATCGAATAAAAATGCACATTTCAAAGCGCTTACGGGACTTTTAATGAATTGAACACAACTTGCATATTCATACAGAAAACAACACAATAACAAATCCTATATACTAAACCCTAAATAAAGAAAAATAAAATAGCATAACAAAATATTGCCAAAAACCTTTAGGACCAAATTTTGTCCTATCCGAATGAATTATATATCAATGGTAAACCTATTTATTAAAAGTATGAATCTCAATTACAAATAATTCACCACATACGCTAATTATAGTGTGATGTGTGGTTTAGAATCACCAACAGTGGAAGTCATCATGAAATCAAAATAGACAATTCCTATTTTTATTTTTAGAATATGATTCATCCACGCAATGAGTGTTGTGATTGTAATGTGTAATTGAAACAACTCTAGTCCTCCCTCTTTAATCACATCACTTCTCTGATGTTTACTGGTGCAAGGGGCGGGATCAAGCTGTCATTCACAGTAATGTCCTCCAATGGCAAACTACAGTACAATCATCCAATCAATTCTTTATAGAATAATTAAATCCTGCCCTACATACGTTCTTGTTTGAGAAGCTTAATTTGGATATACTCTGTCACAGCATAAATAGGTTTAGTTATACCTATTTATACCCATTTAAATATATACTTTATACCTATTTTAGATGACTATTTTAGGAATTTTATAAAGAAGACTAAAAACTAAAATATTTTAAAGCATAACACCATTGTGATCATCTGGAAAATTTTTAGTGAGTTTTAAAATGTTGAAATTCCGGCCCATTCAAGCCAATATGGATATTTTTTAATGTTATGGTTGATAATTATAACTAAATCATTGCATAACACTTTTATAATTATAATTCTTTAATTAAATGTACAATTCTAAAACAATTTGAATGAACTGCAACGTTAAAATGTGCAGATTTAAGATTGTATTTAACAGTGTTGCTTCATTATTTTTGTTTGTTTATTGATTTATTTTATGTAAGCATTAAATTATTGTTCAGGTAATGTAAAAAATTAGGATATGAGTCTGCGCTAACATATTTGATGCTGATTGATTGATTGATTGGGCGGGTGGGTGACAGTTCAAAATGACCACTACCGCCATGTGTGACACCGCCACGGGGCAAAGGGATTAGTAAAATGTAAACTTGTTAGGTGCAAATGAGGATTCATTTTGGAAATTAAAGCTAAAGAAATAAAAGACAACTAAAATGAAAGTACAAACATAAATACATAAATAAAGCAGTGTTTTAGCCTAAATAGAGAGATGTACAGTGTTTGTTATTTTAAAGTGATAGGACTATAAAGCGTTTATATTTACGTTTTCATTTACATTTTCTTTGGTGATTATATTTTACTCTTTTATTTTATGGCTTAATTATTGTACATAAAAAATAAATGAATAATTAATCAGGCCTAAATAATTATTTATTTAAAGACATTCCCAGTGAAATACGGAGAATCGGTCCGGCTCATGGTCTAAAGGGCTGTAAAGTTGAATGCTCTTATACATAGATAGATAGATAGATAGATAGATAGATAGATTTATTATCCAATTAATCATTATGTTATCAATATATCATGTCATATAGATTTCAAAATCCTCCCTCATTGTTTGGATTCTTAATTTTTTTTATTAAATAATTTTTTTTACTTTGACAGTTTCTGCAACGAGTCACATTTATTCTGCGATTAATTCACTGCTAACCACTTAACATGCAGACTCAATTCAAGCTGTTTTGTGGATGATTTGAGTCTTACAAAAATGTCTTATTTTTAGCTTGTACAGACGAAGCAATCAGTGCAAATCAGACTGAAGTATGTGCTTGACCTCGAGACGCCATGATTTATTATTATTTATTTTTTTACCTCTTTCGTTCCATGTGTGCTTGAATGTTTCAGGACTGCGAGATGTATTTGCGGAGATGAGGCATTCTGCGCAGGAGCAGCAGGTGGCGTTTGCGGAAATCTTCAATCGTGTGGCTTTCCTGCAGAGCTTCATCATGTCTGAGACGCACATTTTCAGTTCCCTGTTTTACAACGCTCTGGGCTTCGGTGCTTCATTCCTGCTGACCTCTGTGCGCCGTACTGCTGGAGCCAGGTGAGTATGAACATTTGGTTGATGATAGGCCTGTCACAATAATCAATATATCGACTTATCACACAACACATGAACATGACCTCAGTCATTTTTAGTGATGCAATATATATCGCCCATACATTAAAACCAATTCTAGCAACATTTTAGCTGATTGTGCAACATCTCTATCTCTATTGAAGGGTGTCAGTGTCAGTATGGTTAAAAAACACTATAGTATTTATTATAGACTACTATAGTATATTCTCATATGGGTGTCTGACAACTGAAAATAGATCTGGTAGCAGATATCGCAGACTCTGTTACTTTTTACCTTGCACTTTTTTGTTAACATTTATTATTATGTATTTAGGATATGCGTTTTCACATTCTGATTCCAATGCCTAATTATTAAATTGTTAAAATGACTATAATTAAATGAAATATTCTTCAGAATATAATATTATGTGTTCTTTGGAAGAGTGCACTTGCATTGTGATGCTATTATATTGTCATTCTGGCATAATACACTACCTGACAAAAGTTTTGTCGTTGACCCCAGTTGTAAGAGCACCAAATAATAACTTGACTTCCAGTTGATCATTTGGAAAAGTGGCAGAAGGTAGATTTTTTCCATGAATCATCTGTTGAACTGCATCCCAATCATCACAAATACTGCAGAAGACCTACTGGAACCCGCATGGACCCAAGATTCTCACAGAAATCAGTCACGTTTGGTAAAGGAAAAATCATGGTTTGGGGTTACATTCAGTATGGGGGAGTGCGAGAGATCTGCAGAGTGGATGGCAACATCAACAGCCTGAGGTATCAACACATTAGTGCTGCTCATTACATTACAAACCACAGAAGAGGGCAAATTCTTCTCATACTTGAGCCTCCACATCAAAGTTCCTGAAAGCAAAGAAGATCAAGGTGCTCCAGGATTGGCCAGCCAAGTCATCAGACATGAACATTATTGAGCATGTATGGGGTAAGATGGAGGAGCAGGCATTGAAGATATATCCAAAGAATCTTGATGAACTCTGGGAGTCCTGCAAGAACACTTTCTTTGCCATTCCAGATGACTTTATTAATAAGTTATTTGAGTCATTTCAGAGATGTACAGATGCAGTCGTTCTTTATGACTTTATATTCTATACTGTACATTATTTCTGTTAAGCGACAAGACTTTTGTCTAAGCAAAGTCAGACCTTACTGTCCTAATTAAATAATTAAAAATCAAGGCATGATCATATTTTATATTGGTAAAATAAGCGTAATCTAGAGGCCTTTGCCTTTCATATCAGCCACTTCTGATACCAAATGATCAACTAAAAGTCAAGTTATTATTTGTTGTTCCTAAAACTTGGATGGGCGACAAGACTTTTGTCAGGTAGTGTATAATGAGTGGCATAAAATGGTCCTAAAATGTCAATAATATTGTTTATCGCAATATAGTTTGGTGCAATATATCGTGCAACAAAAAATAGACATCATGACAGGACTAGTTGATGATGTGGAAGTAATACTTAAAAGTCTCATTTACATTTTTATATGATTAAATTATTTTTTCTTTTGCCAAAATATAGATCAATTTAATCCTTTAATCCACATGGAAGTAGAAAGTGGTTTAGAATCCTTCCATCTCAAAGTTATACATTTTATGGCTGCTAGTAGGGCTAGTCTGACAAATCTCAGATTAATTCATTGTTGATCATGTAGTGTAGTATCTCCTAAGAGGGTAAGTCTAGGCACATTAGTACCTACAACTATGGAAATAATCTCTAAGACCTCTTTCCAATATTCTTCTAATTCAGGGCAACACCACAGCATATGTAGGAAAGTGCCTCTATCTGCTTTACATCTAGGACAAAGCTCTAAGTAGGAGCTTTTAAAAGAGTGCAATCTAACAGGAGTATAGTAAACTCTTTGTATCACATTAAATTGGATGAGTTTATGATGACTATTGATAGAAAATGTTCATCCAAAAATTTTTATTCTGTCATTAACTCATCCTCCACCTTTCTTTCTTCTGTTGAATACAAAAGAAGATATACTGAAGAATGTTGAAGAAAAAAACAGCCATTGACTTCCATAATAAGAACAAAAAATACTATGCATGTCAGTGGCCATTTTTTTCCGTCAACATTCTTCTGAATATCTTTTGTTCAACAGAAGAAACAACTTATAAAAGTTGAGTGTGAGTAAATGTTCATTTTTGGGTGCACTATCCCTTTAACTTATTTTTATTTATTATTTATGCAATCATTTAAATTCATAGTTGGCATGTGCATATATTTAAATATAAAAATATATATATATATATATATATATATATTATTATTATATCATTCATTCATTCATTTTCTTTTCGGCTTAGTCCCTTTATTAATCTGGGGTCGCCACAGCGGAATGAACCGCCAACTTATCCAGCATATGTTTTACGCAGCGGATGCCCTTCCAGCTGCAACCCATCACTGGGAAACATCTATACACACTCATTCACACTCATACACTACGGACAATTTAGCTTACCCAATTCACCTATAGCGCATGTCTTTGGACTTGTGGGGGAAACCGGAGCACCCGGAGGAAACCCACGCCAACACGGGGAGAACATGCAAACTCCACACAGAAATGCCAACTGACCCAGGCGAGGCTCGAACCAGCGACCTTCTTGCTGTGAGGCGATTGTGCTACCCACTGCGCCACCGTGAGGCCCCCTATATTATTATATATTATTATTATTATTATTTTTTTTTTTTCTTTAATTTCTGACGTTTTTAACTTTGTGTGCGTTTCATAGAATATTGTACTTTATTTTGACCCCTTTTATTAAATGACTCCCACACTGACATTGATGCATCTTGTTTCATTTTAGATTCTTTCTTTTTGGGCTCGTGGCTTTGAATATCTACCTTGAAAGGCTGATCTGTACGACTGTAATGGAAAATGAAGAGCATGGTTTTCAACAGATGGTAAGACTGCTGCAATAATCAGGGTCTGTAGGGAAATGCTGGAAATCCTTGAAAATGCTTGGATTTATTTTAGTGTTTTCAAGGATTGAAAAGTGCTTAGATTTTGGATAACGTGCCTAAAATTCCTAATGTAATTGTGTTGTTTTTATATTAATTTCTTACTAAAGTAATAATAAAGAACTTTAAAATTATATATATATTAATTTTGCTTTTGCATAAAATGAGAACTCTGGAGTCTATGCATATGCTTTATTTTATCTGCAACCTTTGATTAAAGAAGTGGGAGATTACTGCTTCATGAATAAAGAATGCATGAAATTAAGATGAATATAAATTTAAGATTAAAGATGACACATTTAAGATGAGAGTAAATGACAATAATTCAATGTTGATGTCAATGTTGCAATGTTCCATCAAAAAAAAAAATACTATAGCAAATAGCATCTGATATAATGTGATGAATATGTACAGTTGAAGTCAGAATAATTAGCCCTCCTGAATTATTAGCCCTCCTGTATATTTTTTTCCAAATGTCTGTTTAATGGAAAGATTTTTTCAACACATTTCTAAACATAATAGTTGTAATAACTCATTTCCAAAATAAAACAAATAAGACTTTCTCCAGAAGAAAAAAATATTATAGGAAATACTGTGAAAAATTCCTTGCTCTGTTAGACATCATTTGGGAAATATTTGAAAAATAATTTTGACTTCAACTGTACATTGTATTTAAATATGCACGTTGCCACACCTAAGTACTGGAAAGTACTCTGAAAGCATTTGGAAAGAGTTTGAAAAGTGCTTAAATATGACTTTTGAAAAGGTGTTAGTACCCTGAATAATACTGAACGTGAAAAGACTGGTCAAAGTTATTTTAAATGTGTGCACTTCATATTTAAGCAGAATTAAATTAAAATGAACCACAAGGTGGTGCTCACCTCTGTTCAAGAAGTGAGCACCACCTTGTGGTGCCATCATAGAGAGGCTATAAGTCACTTTCCAAAACCTTTTCATTCAACGTTCCCTGCTGGTGGAATGATCTTCCCATTCCCACTCGGATTGCGGATTCACTGGTATCCTTCAAATGACAACTAAAAACCCATCTCTTCAGAGAGCACCTTAACCCCGGTGAATAAAACCAAGACCACCCGAAGAAGCACTTTCTCTCTCTATCTCTCTCTCTCTCTCTCTCTCTCTCTCTCTCTCTAAAAAAAAAAATAAACTCTAACACTAAATTCTCTGAGCACAAACAAGTTACTTTGTATAATTAGCAATTCTTGTGTGTATTGCCTCTTCTTGTTGAATCGCTGGATGCCTCCACAATTGTAAGTCGCTTTGGACAAAAGCGTCTGCTAAATGTAAATGTAATGAATCTTCATTCCGTCAATCTTTTTTATTTTTTTTGTTGCACAGGAGAAAATTGCCTTTTACGTTGGGCTTCTAAGAAAAGCCATGGTTCTAACAGGCCTCCTTGTTCTGCTGTACTTCGCTCTTCGCTTCCGCAACATCAGCCGAGAGAGTCTGGAAATACTGAAGGAGCTCAAAGAGACTCGCTCTGATCTGCAGCAGGCCTTGCGAAAAGCAGGTATATCTCCAAAAGAGCAGCTACCTGGACTTTTAACGGCTACCTTTCAGGATTTGTTCTTGATCTTTTTCATTGCAATTCTTTCTAGAATGTCTCTCGGCGTCTGTGGATGAATGGAAGAGGTCCAGACGAAAACACTGGGAGAGCAAGTGGGAAGAGGACAGTTTGGTTATTCTGCATCCATCTAGCGTTGTGAATGAAACCCTGTCGACATTCTCCAAGTCTCAAGATAGTAAGTCTTGTTTCTAAATCCCTGTTTAGATTACGACTGTGTCAGATTATACGATTTTTGTCTAGATAAAATCTTGATGCATTGTAGGTACAATCAATTATCACGTGATGTCTAAGATGTGCATTTACATTATAAATGTCTTTTTAAAGTCTGCATGAATTGGATGTATTGAAGTAGGCATTTTATTCAGAAAGATCAGGTAAGGGGTTTGGGGAGAGTTATTACAACCTAACAGACTCCTCCTCCTCACCATTTCTGTTTGTTATCAAAACTGACAGTTGGAGGGGCGTGGTTAAGTATGTTAGCCACGCCCATTACCTCAGACAAACATAATCAGAAAATTTAACTGAAAACAAACAGGAAGTGCGTTTTCAATTTTAGATTACAAGGGCAAGCCATTTTTTTTCTTAATGACATGCACAGATGCATTGTTCACCACAAAACTGTCAACATGAGCTAACAGAACCATATGGTTAGTTTTGATTTCATTTGTAGTTTTAAGTGTTTGATTGGTTAGTTTACATGTGATGTGTCCTAATTCGCATACTTGTACTACGTTCTAACGTGAGATATATATATATACGTGAAAAAAAAGTATGTTAATGTTGTTTACTGTTGCTTTAACTTGTTGAACTGACTTTAAATGGATCCTGATAGTGTGTATTGTCATCAGGCAGACATCAGGAAACACAGAGCAGCTCTGAAACACTAAAGAGACGTCAGCGGCGCACATCAGGGTCTCGATTGAGGACGTCCTCCGCCACGGTGTACAGCGTGCTGGTAGAGGACACTGAGGTACTGGAGCAGAACTTAAGCATTCATATTTATATTAAGGTTTCAGGAACATTTGTCATTATTTAGTCACCTTGATGTGGTTCCTTTCACTGAAGATTGTTGATAAGTTTGTGTGTTTTATAATACAGTGAATTTGATATTAGTGTTTTGCATTCTAAGATCACAAAAAAGACAGAAATACAGAATGACTATTAAGACTGTTGTATTGTGACATTAATCTCATGACATGTATTATGATTAAAGTTAATAGTACACTGTAAAAAATGATGTCTGGCCACAGTAAATATGGCTCATTAAAATAAACAGATTTCACTTAAAATGTTTAGTTTTGCACATTCCTTAATTTTAAACTACAATTGTTACATAAGATATTGATTTCACGGTTTTCTTTAATTAATAAAGAAAAACAACTAGTAATTTTTAGTAACTTTAGCAATAATTTGAGGTTTAGTCAACTAACACAATATTTTAGGATCCATCAGATTACCACGTGACGCTGCACCACGTGATCTGATCTGACTGCGCGCAATTTGAGGTGTCCATTTTTGAAAATCGAATCGGGAGAATTTGGAATGGGAGCTGTTCATATTTTGGTAAGTAATTATAAATGTTAAATGATATTTTCTTTATGTCGTCTTCTAAATATGCATGTCCCTGTTCTGTTGAATAACTGTAGATAATTTTCTAGATATCGAACGAACGCTGTTAAAATGTGCATGCTGACCAGACTTAACAAAATGTTAAACCTGATTTTAACGTACATTTGAAAGCCACGTTCATTTCAAAAGGCGAATGTTAGTTAAATAATGATGATTGACAGATTTTATTTGTCTTTGCGAAAACAAGATGGCACTTATGGATGGGCAATATTGTATGCAGTATATCAGTAAACACTCTCCCCACGAAAAGTCATCCCGCGAGAATAACGATAAATTGTGCAACCAATTCGTAGATTATGTGCAGAGAGAAAATATAGAAAGCGGACCTGAAGCTACTCACGCACATTCAAAATGAGAGAGAACTCGAGTCTTCCATACCATGCAGAATTGACATGCTGCATGTAAATTAAACGTTATAATTTGTTGTATTTTCCTGTCAAATAAGTGTTTTGTGCTACTGTGTACATATTTAGAAGTATTCATTAACGTTATATCCGTAACGGTTCTGCTGCATACGTCCGAACATATGGCGGTAGTGATGTGTCGTTCGCGAACGAGTCAGCTCTAAGAGCCGAATCTTCAAGCGCAGGTAGTGTAATATGAGCTAAAATAGAGGGCTCAACGTGATACTAAATGAAGAACCTTTTGGGAACCGTATTATTCTTCTAAGGGAGCCGAGCCAAAAGAACCGAATCTTTGGAAAGAGCCGAACTTCCCATCATTACAAGGCATGGCTGGCCTGTGTGGTAACGTCATTGTATTTTATTGTCATCACGATTGTTTATACTTGACATACGTTTTAAAGACTCGCCCGTTTAAAATGTTAGACTATTTATTTCATATGATCTGAAAAAACATTTTATGCACGCAATGACAGAAAGCCTGTCACAGCGTGAATACTGAACTTGTATGTTTCGCACTGCTTTTGAACTGTCGAATACACACATGATTTACGTACAGATAAACAGTCGTTTATGGCTTAATGGAATGTTAACAGAAAACGGTGTGTCAGTATCGTACATCCATTATGGGCCTTTTTTGTGACCTAACGATATATAAAGCTGCTAATACTGCTAATGTTAGTCAAACAACACAAACACAAACTAGTGACTGCATGACTAAATAACTATGACTCCATAACTTAAGTTAGAACCCATGTATATACATTCATATTGCCTAATAGATAGATAAAAAAACTTTGGTTATGCTTATAACACATTAAAAATAGATGGTGTATGTATGCATTAGCTAAATTGATCAGTAACTGACAGGGATGAATTGATGATGGATTAAGAAAATGAATATACATTTTTCATGTAAATGTATCAATTTTATTTGGCAGGTATTTTGTGAATGAAACAAAATAACTGTGGATCATCTGACTTTGACAGAGTCAAGGTAAGACATTTTAAAATAATTATTCAAGATTATGTAACATATCTCTGTGTGCATTTATAGTATATGTGTGAAGTCAAATATTTAAATCAGTTGTAGAAATCAGTCTTGACACTCTCAGTGGGAAATTAGCCAAACTTTTTGTTGTTTTTGTTTTGGTTTAGTGTTAAATGGAGTGGCAATGCAATTGTGTTGCAAAGAAGTTCCAAGAAAAGGAGACCTCTGAAAACACTACAAATTTCATGACTGTTTGGGAAGACATCATTTACAGCCATGTTTGTTTCCAGATTTTCCACGTTCGTTTAAGGAAATAGCGGAGGACAGCCCACCCATCGACCTGCTCATGCAAACATGGCTTGCACTTTTTCATTTAACTCAGGTATTTTATCTGTAATTTCGTCAAAAGTACTGCCATCAGTTCTGAAATTGTGAAATGCCAGCATTTACCACTAGTATTTTGAACAGATTCTTAAAGACCTCTGATTAGCTATTGCGGTCATATGCTCAACAAATATTTATGTGATTGATCTACAATGATCATCACATCACGTTCTTCACCAAGCTCTTACACTGATCCACACAGAAGTGTTTGAAAGCTAGGTCTGTCAGCTGATCTATAATATATCTGCTCATAGATGGATCCACTAACTGATGTGGCTTTCAATCGCTCCTGTTTGTATCTGTTTAAGAGCTTTTTGCTGAGCTTTAAGTGATGATCTTTGTGGCCAAACACTGTTAAGCATGTGAACACGGCCCATCAGAGTTGTTTAAGATTCTACTCTAAATGCTTGTGGGAATTGCTGGTGTGGTCACATTGTAAACAGTTCAGTACCACCTGACTTTTGAACACTTAAAAGGTTTTTAATAGTAATGTTTTTTTTTTTTTCATAATGTAAGTAGTAATTGTTGATTCTCTTTCTTTGAAGATCAAAGAAGAATTCAAGAGATTGACGGCTGTCGATGTGGAGTCCACCTTCATTAAAACATTTGGACAATTACACAGAACAGCTCATCCATTTATTTCACATTAAGGGAGGAAGTGTAGGATGCATAATGCGAGATGCAATGAAATTGCTGGACCAGGTATTATTTACTGAAAATCCTGCTTGTCTATTTTAGCATTTAAATTTTACATATTCACTGTAATCACCATGCAATGTATTTTAATATTACAATTTATTTATTGTTTTTTATTTGCACTCAGGATCACAGTGTGGACATTTGGGAGGTGGTGATATGCTGTCTGATTGTATACCTGTCAGAAGACCCCGAGAGTCTGATTGCACATTACCTGGTTAGTGAATGTAGTTCATTTTGTATTGTCCACTTTCAAATTACTTTTGTAGCAAGTTTTAAGTGCAAACCTGAAAATACAATTGTTCATGTAAAATACCAATTTAGAGAGACAAACTTTTTTTAATATTTGAATAATTTAGTCATCTTAAAGAGAGAGTTCAAACAAAAATTAAGATTTGCTGTTTATTAAATCAACCTCAGGTCATCCAAGATGTGGGTGAATGTTTTCTTCTTTGTTAGAACAGTAAAGATATTTTTAATTGAAACAACTGTGGTTACTTACATTATTTTTTCAGTTTTTATTATTTTCTCAAAAAATGGCAGCTGCTAACTTGCATTAACAGAAGTTAGTCAACAAAGAACACAGTTTCAGTTAAAAAATATCTTTACTGTTCTGCAGAAGATTTTTTAAAAACTTTGCTGTGCCTGACCATTCCCATTTATAAAGAAATGATACACAATATACATTTTGTTTTATTATATTGTTTCAGGACACCAATGGAGAAATGGACTGGCAAGACATTGGAGAGCACACAGTGAAAACTGTGACCAGAGCGGGCTCTCCAGATGGGACATTAGAGGCAGGGATCATCTTAGACGGTGTTGAAGTTCTGGGAGGATTGTCCAATATTGCCAATGCATGTGTTGCCCGTTTTGGCCTGATGTATTCCCCAAGACACTGAGGTATACTTTTGAGTTTTTTAGAAAATCTCATTGCATCTCAGTGCATCTGTCTCCCAGGATTCTAACTTTGAAGAACAAAATGCTGTGTTAAATATTCAGTCTTTTTTGTTAAATGCATGTTTGACCGCTGTACGTTTTTGAACAGCTAAAATGTTATAAGATGCATTTTTCTAATAAAGTACTTTAATACTCCCCAGTTATCTGTTTTTTTCTTCCACTCCTTGTAATGTATAGCTAATTGTAAGTTAACTGATAAGCGACTAAGTATTTTAAGTTTGAAAAACTAAAAATGTTCAATCTAAATGAGCATAAGATTTTATAATTGGGTCAATGGAACTTTAATGGTAGAAATAACTTAAATTTGTGTACAAAACCTGCTTAAAATATTGGGTTACACCAACCAATAAATTTGAGCAAAACCATTTACTAGGATACTCAAAAACTTAAGCATTGCCAACTAAAGATTTTTAGGAAATATTGCTTTAAATTTAATGTGAAAGTTACTTAAAAAGAGGGATGCAAAAATGATGCACTATATTCTTAAGTAATTTTAGCATATTATTTTTTTCATTCTTATAAGAATGACTGATGCTTTTGTTCAAAATAAATGAATTAAAAAGTACAAATTACTTGCCATTGAAAACAGTTGGCATTTTGTTTAAAAAGTCATCTTAATTAATTTATTTGAAGATTGTATTTGTTTATTTATTAATATAATTCCATATTTTTGGTTTGTGTTACTGGTAAAAAGTTAGAAGTTTATTTTTTAATTGTGTGTGTTTTTGTGTGTGTGCCCGTGTATTTATTTATGTATTTTTGGTTTATGTGTCTGTTAATGGTAAAAAGTAAATTAATTTATTAATTAATAAAATTAATAAAAATAACTATTTTACATAAAGTTTATAATTAATAATTATGTTCAAATATTTATATATACATTTTTGTGTGATATTGACATGCTTTTGTGTTCATTGGTATTTTTAGTAGTAAGAACTTAAATATTGTTAAAAATAAAAAAGTCATATGTAAATATTTAGTCAAATAGGTGGTATGGTGGCTCAGTGGTTAGCACTGTCGCTTCACAGCAAGAAGGTCGCTGGTTCGAGTCCCAGCTGGACCAGTTGGCATTTCTGTGTGGAGTATTCTCCCCGTGTTGGCGTGAGTTTCCTCCGCGTGCTCCGGTTTCCCCCACAGTCCAAAAACATGCATTATAGGTGAATTGAATAAACTAAATTGGCCATAGTGTATGACCGTGTGTGTGTGAATGAGAGTGTATGGGTGTTTCCCAGTACTGGGTTGCAGCTGGAAGGGCATCCGCTGCGTAAAAGATATGCTGGAATAGTTGGCGGTTTATTCCGCTGTGGCGACCCCTGATAAATAAGGGACTAAGGAAAATAAAGGTTTATTATTTTACTAAATTCATTCATTCAATGTTTATTTTAATATTTTTCCTTATGGACTCGTGACTTACACGCCTTGAATTGATGATTATTTCTGTTGATGCAAGTTTGTTCCAGTAAGTTCCATTTCAGAAATATTATTACAAAAAAATTAAATGTTGCATATGAATCATAATATTTTAAATCAACATTTTTACTCATTCTTTGAAGATCCACAACACTCAGATTTATGAAGAAGCTTTAGCCATTGTTTTCTCAATAATACAGTTCCATTTCTTGATAAGCAATTATGCAGATCTGTTGCACAAACCGCAGGGCATGTGTTGTCCAGCTGTATTTTGATTGCAAATGTGTCTGAATGCTAATATTTTTTCATTGTTTTTTTCTCAACAGCCAAGGTATTGCCTGAGGAGTCGCAAATCTTTGTGTGGTCCTGAAGTGAGCAAAGTGAAGGACTGATGCAGAAAATCTGGAAAAGGTTTGATTTTCGTCCAAAGATATGATCGGGAGATAAGCAGCCTAGATGGATAATGAACTTTTAAACTGTTCAAAAACTTTAAATTTATTCTGTGTGTATGTACAGTAAATATATGCAAGAAATGTCTGTAAATTAGCAGCTTTCCGTATTTTGTGATTTCATGTTTTGATTTCTTATTTTTCCCCATTTATTTCTGCTTTTGAATTGCATTATGGGAGCTTGATCTTTCTTTCAGCAACTTTTAATCTTGAAATGTTTGAGAAAGTGACTTTTCTTAACATTTTTATTAGTTTAAAGTGATATATCGTCTGGGTTGGTGTTGTATATTACGCTACAAAAACCTTGTAATAAACTGCCAGTACATTTTCTGTTCTTTTACAGACTTATTTCTCTAATTATTATTTCGTATACTATAGAGTTGAATTTTCAACATTAAAAGTCGACAGAGCAGAGATCAACATCCCATAATGCAATTCACAACAGTAAATAAAGGGAAAACACTTGTGAATCACAAAATACCGAAACTGTTCATTAACAGATATTTTTACAGTGTAGGTTTTAATATTTAAACATTGTTTTTGTCAGATGTTGTGTTTTTATGTATCCAATAAATTCTAGTGTAACAACTGTTTAAATAAACGTTCTAGCCTTTTTTTAAAGATTTATTTATCAGATTTTTATGACAATTAAACAAACAAGAGTAAAAGAGAAAATTCATTCATTCATTTTCCTTCGACTTAGTCCCTTTATTCATCAGGGGTCGCCACAGCGGAATGAACCGCCAACTTATCTGGCATATGTTTTACGCAGCGGATGCCCTTCCAGCTGCAACCCAGTACTGGGAAACACCCATACACTCACATTCACACACACACACACACTCATACACTACAGCCAATTTAGTTTATTCAATTCACCTATAGCGCATGTCTTTGGACTGTGGGGGAAACCGGAGCACCCGGAGGAAACCCACGCCAACACGGGGAGAACATGCAAACTCCACACAGAATTGCCAACTGACCCAGCCGGCACTCAAACCAGTGACCTTCTTGCTGTGAGGCGACAGTGCTTGCACCGCGCCGCCCTAAAAGAGAAATATATATATATATATATATATATATATATATTAGTTCAAGTCCCGGCTGGGTATATATGTATATTGACCACACTATAACCCACAAACAATATACGATGTGCATTAATTTATACAAATTAAGCATACAAATAGGTCAGTACTGAAAGCTGAGAATGACAGCATAGTGAATTAAGTAAAATAAATAATAATAAAAAAAAACGAGAGCCAGAGAGAGAGAGAAAAAAAGAAAAAAAAAAAGTACATTAAAGTGAATAGGCTGGGGGTGGCATTTTCTTAAAATTTTTGTTTTTACTTCAAGAAAGGGTTGTATGCTTGTGGTATATCAGCACAAAAAATATATAATATAAAATATACACGCACCAATCACTTTATTAGGTACACCTGTCCAACTGCCCGTTAACATAAATTTCTATTCAGCCAATCACATGGCAGCAACTCAATGCATGTGGACATGGTCAAGACGATCTGCTGTAGTTCAAACCGAGCATCAGAATGGGGAAGAAAGGTGATTTAAGTGACTTTGAACGTGGCATGGTTGTTGGTGCCAGATGGGCTGGTCTGAGTATTTCAGAAACTGCTGATCTACTGGGATTTTCACGCACAACCGTCTCTAGGGTTTACAGAGAATGATCCGAAAAAGAGAAAATATCCAGTGAGCGGCAGTTTTGTGGGCGCAAATGCCTTGTTGATGCCAGAGGTCTGAGAATGGCCAGACTGGTTCCAATAGAGCACCTTTGGGATGTGGTGAAACAGGAGATTCGCATCATGGTTGTGCAGCCGACAAATCTGCAGCAACTGCGTGATGCTATCATGTCAATATGGACCAAATTCTCTGAGGAATATTTCCAGTACCTTGTTAAATCTATGCTACGAAGGATTAAGGCAGTTCTGAAAACAAAAGGGGGTCCATCCCGGTACTAGTAAGGTGTACCTAATAAAGTGGCCGGTGAGTGTATATTCAGTCTACAGTAAACTGCTTCCAGTCTCAGAGATTTAACACGCTCCAAAAATGGGTTCTAGCCTTTATATATTGATAATCTGACTTTGTAAGCAAGACTGACATCTAGTGGTCAAACTGTGTAATTGACACCATCAGTTTCAGAAAAAGATCAAACCACCTTTCTAATCAATTACTGTAGATCAACAGGCAGGTCTTTTTTTTCTCTTTTCAAGTTAAAATGGATTGATTTCTGAATTATATATGATGGATGCAAGAATTGATTCAGCATCACATGTACATCATTAAAACATCCAGTGATTAAGCAGTGATGATATACATGCAGAAAATGCTTTGCAAAGAGACGTGTGAAGAGATCCAGTCCTGCAGCTGGACAGAATCTACTGACTCAGCCTGCACGAACTCCACTTATATAAACAAAGGCGAGTTTGATGGCGCCCTTTCCACCCATAACATGTTCATTTATGGGAAAACGCATTCAGAAGGTTCACACTGCTGACAGAAAGGCAGAAAGCCGGGTTCCTGTCAGACCTGTCAAGGGCATGTTCGAGGTATTTAAACCCCAAAGAATTAAAAATAAGTATTATGTTTTGTTATTGTGGCAGTTTTTGGTAATGTGCTTAAGTTGTGACAAACTCAAGCATGTTAGCACAAAGCTGTGAAGTAAAAAAGAAAATATTAAATAGTAAAATTATAATACTGGTCACATTTGTCTTATTGCCTCTCTCTCTCTCTCTCTTTTGCTCTCTCTCAATTAAATTAAATTCAATAATGGCTTCATTGGCATGACAAATGTATTGCCAAAGCATTTATAAAGTTTACATTAAAAAGAACATAGTAAACATAGTAAATAGTATTAGTAGTAAAAAAAAAACCCAAAATAAATAATAATAATTTAAAAAAATTAAAAAAATAATAATAAATCAGAATAAACTGTACATTTAACAATCAACCTTTATGGATAAAACGGTAATAATAAATAATAATAATCAGTATATTTACAATGATTCATTTATAATAATCTAGATGTGTGTTTGTGCGTCTCTCTCGCTCTCACCCCTCACGGATCTCTTTTAAATGAATGTTTTCTATATAATGCGTTACAATTTATTTGTGCATATACATTAGATTAGTCAGTACAAAAGCTAAAACTGGAACTAATCTAACAAAAAAACTTACGATCACATTCCAAAAATTAGTACGGCCAAATTAATATGTTGGGGGAAAATATTAAATAAAAAGATATAAACAAGATAAATCAAAAAATGTAAAGTTTAGTTGAAATGTTGTAGCTTGTAATTTTATTTAGCAATAACTCATCTGAATTTAAATTGTTTCTATTCCTGAAGATGTTCGATGTTACAATTTCTGCGTCTTGAGTGTATTTATTATTAAATAAATGACAATTGTTAGCCATAACAAAAAATGTGTCATTTTTTTCCCCCCAGATATTCAATGTTTATGTTGACTTTTAGACCACATAATATCCACGTTTTAACTTCAGAAGGGTTAAGAAATCAGTGGAAACATTTTTATTTTCAATAACAAGAACAATTATAACTCTAAAGCACTATTTTTAATGTTAAATTTGTTAGAATTTATTTCTAGAATAAATTAAACATTCATATTTCACCCAAAGATATGAAAGAAAAGAAAGAAATGAGAATTTGGTTGTATGTTTCTAAAGTAATATTTAATGTGATATTCAACCATCTATAATTGAGATGAAATTTAAAATATATGGGTCATAAAAGGTTATATGACAATAGAGGGTAATTAACCTAATGACACGCAGTTAGATCCACCCAAACACAAAAGCTGGCTAAAAGTTAAATCAGGCGAGTTTTTTTCCCTCCCTTCCCTCCTCAACTTTAGCTACTGGTTCAATGTAGGTCAAATGGGACGAGTCCATGTGTACAACCACTTCAGCTCTCTTCCAAGATCCACATATATTTTATGGGGTTTAAATGTTTAATTTATGAAATATAAACGATCTCCTCGATTAGGACAAACGTGGTAGGTTTTTTTTTTTACCTCAGGAAGAGGCGACTTTCAAATCCTTTTGAAAGTTTTTTTCCTTTGCGTCGGATTTCAAGCACAAACCCCTAGGAAAAGAGAGAGGGAGAGAAAAAAATGAGAAACAGACTTTGGGAAAAAGAGGAGAAAGATGGAGGGGGTTGAAGCTTGGTTTCATATGTCCTGGAGGAGGAGGAGGAGGAGAAGCAGGAGGAGGAGGTTTTCGGTTTAACACACTTTGGCGTTGTCGAGTCCCACAAAAGAACAGACAAGCAACCGGTGGAGAGCGGAATTGTAACATTGTAACATAATAACAATGGAACGTCGCGACATTGTAACGTTCGTTTTGTTTGAAGATCCCGCTTAAAAAGACACGCCAACATTCGAAGGAGTTCCACACACAGCGAATGTGGATTGTGTTTTGAAGCAGCTGAGTGGGCATATTTTTTGGACACGGTTATACCGAAAGGAAACGTTGGGAATAATAACGACAACATGCGACGCCGTTTACATTCCGACAGCAGAAGTTTGAGGGAGACGAAATGGGAAAGTTGGTTTTAAAACGCGAATGTCACTAGCTGTACTAATGCGGCTTTTCAAAGCTCTTTTACGCTGGAAACGTCATGTAGTTGTGGATTCATAATGTCCGTACGTTATAAACCGCTTCTGTGAGGAGGAGGATGACCGTAACGCCGCGAAGAGGATGAATGGTTTTCACAAAGGTCATTGCGCATTGGGAGTTCTTCATATCACATTGGCTGGGACTTGTATGTGCTTCTGGTTAAGCTGACCCGTTGATGGCTGTTTCTGTTGGTGAAAGCGATCGGATTGACTCTCCACCGGCTGATCGGGGCGAATCGATCTGCTTGATTCACCCTTTACGGCGCCTACAGCAGGACGTGGTGGTTTTGGATCTGGACTGTAATTTTGAAGATTCAGCGTTCACATCTGGACTTGGAATATAGTGGAAATCGTCCGCAGCTTGTGTCCTATGTGCCTGGGGTTTTGCAGGCAGGGATGCAGCTGAATCGACCCAAGAGCGCGCATCTCATCAGCTCCAATCCGCACAATTCATCCTCTTATTCCAGCCAGTTCAAAAGCATGCGCTTCTCATACCACATCAGCAGCGGGTTGCCCAGTCCACAGCCTGCCCTGCGCAGAACAGGTGAGTCTGAGGGTTTATATCACACTACTAGCTGCTTTGACATTTGTGGCTCTTCAGTATCGCTATGGTGTGATTTTTGTATTACTACCAAAGCATCATAACAAATAGCAGAGGTGACATTGATGACTGCAAATGTGCCTGTACTGTAAAAATATATGACACATTAGTCCTGACAGCATATATTTTAGGTCATTGTAACTTATTAAACTAAGTTAATCATGTTCTAACTTAATTTTATAAGTTATGCAAGCTGTTTTAAGTCAGTTTAACATAATATAAGTTCAATGGACTCATAAGGTTAATTTGATTCAGCTTAAAAATTTAAGGCAACCAGGATGTTTTTGTTGTAAAGATTTGGTAGTATTGTTTGTGGTGTTTAATTTATGCCATTTTCTACTTTATAAAACATTTTTTTAAATCTCTGAAGTATTAAGTGATGATTTCAGCCAGATTTATTTTTATATAACATGAGGAGTGACACTCACTCTTGAAAATAACAATAATTGAGTTAAAATTGCTTTTATATTCACAGATTCAGACTTTCTCCTTAATATTTCATAAAATCCTAAAATTAGCAGCCAATGACTATTAAAGTACAACATTGTTCACAGTCAAATAAATAGTGCTATAAGGTTGTTTTGAAGTCATGCTTGCATGCAATTTCAGATTGAATATTCAAAGTACCCCGGTAAACAATATAGGGAGCATGTCACAAGTTGTCACTGAACGAATATATGTTTATATGTGCGAATATAAAACGAACTTCAACAAATAATTTTAATATTGCCAGTCTTTCAAGCTTGAGTTAAACAAACATTTGTAATTTTTACTAAAGAGTACCACATTTGACCTGTATATGAGGTTTAATAATGGTCAAAACTTTTAATGATATCCTCTCTTTTGATTATACACAATTTTTTTTTCTTGCTTGTTCAAACAACTTAATTAAAATGAGCTAAAAACAATTATTGAGATTTTTTTGGGGACAACTTAATTTTTATGTTCAATTCACTTAAATTTAAGTTAACTTGATCGATTTGTGCTGCGACAACATGAATGAGGTGTGTGGAACCCTGCATTTTTTACAGTGTATGACTTTAATTTGACAAATATTGATATTTTATAGGGCGACACAGTGGCTCAGTGGTTAGCACTGTCGCCTCACAGCAAAAAGGTCGCTGGTTCGAGTCCCGGCTGGGCCAGTTGGCATTTCTGTGTGGAGTTTGCATGTTCTCTTCATGTTGGCGTGGGTTTCCTCCGGGTGCTCCGGTTTCCCCCACAGTCCAAAGACATGCGCTATAGGTGAATTGAATAAACTAAATTGGCTGTAGTAAATGAGTGTGTATGGGTGTTTCCCAGTACTGGGTTGCAGCTGGAAGGGCATCCGCTGTGTAAAACATATGCTGGATAAGTTGGTAGTTCATTCCGCTGTGGCGACCCCTGATAAATAAAGGGACTAAGCCGAAGGAAAATGAATGAATGATATTTTATATTGACATTTTAAATACTTAAGAAATAACTAATCACATCATGGCTGCATTTATTTCATTGAAATATTATAAACATTAATATTATTACAACTATTTAAAATTGGCCTTTTTTTTAAAGAAATTAAACATTTAAAATAAAATATGAACAACAATGCACTATTATCCTACACAACCTGTTTTTCATACTCGCTGGATAATTGGATGACTTTTGACTAATATACAGAGAAAATATATATAAATGTATCATAGAAGAGGTGCATTTGCTCTTTTATTAATATTTAAGTGAATTTTTGAATGATTCAATCGATTTAGACAACAGAATTCAGCATCACACTACTGACTCATGCATTATGTATAAAGGTCTGGTTTTGCAGGTTCAAACCCACAAACTGACCACTGTGTCCTTGAGTGTAAGACATTTAACCTCTGGTGTCTCAATCTTAAGGGAATCTGGGATAAATTGGTGGGTTTTCCTCTTTTTGGGGGGGGGGGGGGGGTTTGTTTTTCCACAGCAGTTCTGGAATTTACTGTAATTGTTACCCCAACAGACCAATAAATTACACTTTAATATTGACATCCTGCCATGATAATGTTAAAAGGATAGTTTACCCCAAAAATTCAATTCTTTTATTGTTTACTTTCAAACCTTTATGAATTTCTTACTTGTGTTGAACAAAAAAGAAGATATTTTGAAGAATGCTGAAAACCTGTAACCATTGACTTCCATAATATTTGTATTTCTTACCATGGAAGTGAATGGTTACAGATTTTCAGCTTTTTAGTGTTCAACAGAAGAAAGAAACTCTGTTTTAACCACTTGAGGGAGCGTAAATAGTGAGCAAATTTAGATTTTTGGGTGAACTATCCCTTTAACAATACCCTTAATATACTCCTCATTGTGACGTTACCTTAATTTGGCCAGTTTTAAATCAGTTTGGATCACAGATTCATCAAAGCAGCAAACTAACACATTTGTGTTGATGTAAACAAAACCGTAGATGTTGAATGCTTGGAATTTGTGATGTTTTTTTTAAGAGCGAGCTTTCGGTCTTGAAGGCTAGAAAAATGTCACCACTCCAGTCCTTGTGTTTAGCATATCATGTATGCGCTTGTATGACTTGAGTCCCTGAAAAATCACCTTTACACACTGTATTAAGCTCATTTTAATGATTGCTAGAAATAAAATCAGCATTCGTCTTATTTATCCTACACGGCACTAAGCCATATTGTGCTCTGAATGGATGCGCGTGAAGGCAAGGTCATCAGTCAAAGTGGCATAACGTATTATCCTGCCAGCGCACGTTTGTCTCAGAGGACAGCGTGTCACTAAATCAATGCCCTACGATCAGACTGACATTTTCACGAGATTCTCATTTATTCTGCTTAAAGAGCATGCGGCGTGTATCTGAATGATACAGTGTGATGTAGGGCTGTGCAATATGATGATATATATTTTATGGATGAAATAAAAAGTAAATTTTTTATTTCATGGTGTTGCAAAATACATGCCATCACGGGGGTTCAGGCAGAAACGTAAATAACTGCTGCAAGCTTAAAAGTACAATGTTTAGATTTTGGATTTTATTTAGCAATATTTTTGTCAGGGCCTGTAATCAGTTTTTACAGTTGTAATAGTTTTTAAAGTGTGTTATATTTTATTAATATTTATTTTAAGTGTCTGAGTTCAAACATTTGTCTTGAAGATCTAAAATGTAATATAATAAAAGTATAAAAGCTGTCACTAACACAGTGATGGTGACCCTTTCAAGTTATTAGTTAATGAGTTAAGGTTATTAGTAACTAATAAAGTTATTGTACATAATTACCCTAACTTTTTATATTTTGATTGTAATGCAATAATGTGCACCTTTTGTAAAGCTGATTTGAAACATTAACTATTGTGAAAAGCGCTATAGACATAAACTTGAATTAAATTGAATTCAAAAGGTACATTAGATTCAACTTTATTGTCATTACACATGTACAAGGCAACGAAATGCAGTTTAGGTCTAACAAGGAGGGCAATAGCAGCAAGTGCCAATATGGATCCTTTAGGTACTAACATGTACCCTTTAAGTTATATATCAGTGCTTAAAGTGTCCATATTCAACTCTACCCAAAAGTTACCTATTATTAGTACCTAAAGAGTACAAAAATGTACTTTTGAATGGGTATACCGCCTTAATGACAGCTGTTGTACCTTTCTTTCTGAGAGTGTATATACTTTCAAATGTAAAAAAATAAACTGTGTAATAAATAATTGTATATTTATAAACAGTAACACTTTAGTTTAAGGACTAGGGCTGCACAATATATCGTTTTAGCATCAATATTGCAGTGTGTGAGTCCGCAATCGTCACATCGCAGGGCTTATAGTTGACCAGTCATTTCAGTTAACAACATAGTGGAGTCATTTCATATTTTAACCTTAGAGTGAAAGCTTATTATTATTATTTATTTTTACTATTATTTTAAGGCCTGTGACTGTGTAAGCATTTCAAGAAAATTTAAGCCATTTGGGCACAATAAATTAGAAGTTTGTAGCTTAAAGATTAATTGTACATTATATAATTATTTACTTAATGAAAATTATATAGTGTTATTATTATTATTATTATTATTATTATTATTGTACAGAGATTATTTAATTTATTTTTCTGAATACTGTTTGACTCCCCAGAAAATCATAAATCGTTTATTTCTAAATCTAAAATTATTAATTCATTACAAAAAGCCATTCAAGTCATCTGGTGAAATTACATTTATATTGCAGTATTTATCACAGTAAAAGAAAATATTGCAATGTCAGTTTTTTCCAAGATCATGCAACCCTATTAAGGACCAATTCTCACTATTAACTAGTTTTATTACTACCAATCATATTGACATATTGGTTCATTTGTATGTGTAAAGTACATATTCTGCATGATCTCTGCATGAATATTCCAATCCTAATCCTACCCAATACCTAAACCTACTACCTCAATAGCTATTAATAAGCCGCAAATTAGAAGTTTGAGGCAAAATCATAGTTAATGGTTTGTAAAGTGTTCACCCAAAATGAATATTCTGTCATAAAAAAACAGCCATTGACTTCCATAGTATTTTTGCCTCCTATTATGGGTGTCAATTGCAGTTTTTTTTTTTTTTTTTCCAGCATTCTTCAAAATATCTTGCTTCGTGTTCATGAAATTGCCTTTAATAGTGAGAATTGTATCTTAAAATAAAGTGCGACCAAATAAACTATTAATTGATTGAATATATACAGTGGGGGAAATAAGTATTGAACAAGTCACCATTTTTCTCAGAAAATATATTTTTAAAGGTGCTGTTGACTTGAAATTTTCCCCGGATGTTGGTAACAACCAAAGAAATTCTTATATGCAAAGAAAACAAATCTAATTAATTTACAAATTTATTTATGTGTAATGAAATGATGCAGGGAGGCGTCACGGTGGCGCAGTGGGTAGCACGTTCGCCTCACAGCAAGAAGGTCGCTGGTTCGAGCCTCGGCTGGGTCAGTTGGCATTTCTGTGTGGAGTTTGCATGTTCTCCCCGTGTTCGCGTGGGTTTCCTCAGGGTGCTCCGGTTTCCCCCACAAGTCCAAAAACATGTGGTATAGCTGAATTGGGTTGGCTAAATTGTCCGTAGTGTATGTGTGTGAATGAGTGTGTATGGATGTTTCCCAGTGATGGGTTGCAGCTGGAAGGGCATCCGCTGCGTAAAACATATGCTGGATAAGTTGGCGGTTCATTCCGCTGTGGCGACCCCAGATTAATAAAGGGACTAAGCCGAAAATGAATGAATGAATGAATGAATGAAATGATGCAGGAAAAAAGTATTGAACACACAAAGAAAGGGAGGTGTAGAAAGGCAGTGAAAGCCCAGACAGCAGCTGAAATCTCTCCGTAGTTCTTAAGCAATCCTCTGCCATTCGGCATTGTAAATGAATATTAGTTGCTTCAGTCCAACATCGACATTATCAGGAGGATGAAGATGAAACCAGGGTGGACATTTCAGCAAGACAATGATCCAAAACACAGCCAAGGAAACTCTCAAATTCTTTTAGAGAAAGAAAATCAAGCTGTAGAATGGCCCAGCCAATCACCTGACTTGAATTCAATTATGTTTGTATTGTTTGGGTTTTCACCAAAATCTGGTTCAGTTCCATGTCAACAGCTCCTTTAGAAATATTATTCCCAAGAAAAAACATGACATGTTCAATACTAATTTTCCCCACTGTATAAAATATTATATAAAATATAAAAGGTACTATATTGTGCATATTTATCTTTATTATGATGGGAGATGATGACTTATCATGATCTGAGGTTTTATCATGTCACCCAGCCCTATTGTGCAGTGTTATTCCAGACTACAGGAGCTGCTACAGTAATCTATGTAGAGGAGCAGTTGTTGTGTGTTGCAGTCTGTCAGATGTTCGTTCTGCATGTAATGATATTCACATGCTCCGCTGCTCACTTGCTGATAAGGCGACAACAGAGACCTTGAAGCAAACCCAGTTGTCCTGACCGTGGTCTCGCTTTGCTGCCATGTTTGTACTTGAGTGTGTGGTTACTTGAGGGTCTGTCAGTTTGGGGATATTTACTCAAGCACTGCACTGTGAAAATCCAATTAAATACGTCTGGAGTTCAGCTCAGTTCAGTGGGTTGCATCTGTGCTGACCACCATATTCGCTTGTGGCTTTTAGAAACGTGGCTGTTTGATGCTTTGGCGGGCCAAAGGCATAAAGAGTCATAACAGATGAAGGACTCCTTTAATAACTTGCTCAGTGTGTTGCTGTTACTCATAGATTGAGGAAGGGTTTGTATTAATGCTTTCCCTTTAATGATATGTAATGTTTTGCACCAAATTAATACCACAAAACAACTTAACGGTGTCTATGATTTGTTAATATTTGACTCCTCTATCTTTCTCCATATGGACAACTTTTCTGGCATGGTCAGTTTGCTTGGTAGCTCACTTTGTATGATGTTGTACTTACTTGTGATGCAGAGGGCTAGGGTTCGAGTCAAGTGAAGCATTGATCTACAAAAGAGATAAAATTACGGTAAAAATACATGTCGCAGTGCACTTTTTTTCTTAAGTAGGGATGCATGATATTGGTAAAAACTGACATTCTGTGATATATATTGTAATTTCATTTAAACAGTTGTATTAATGTAATTTCATAAGATGATCCATAATTTCACTTTGTAATCATTTTGTAGGGAGTGTGTTTATTATAAAGTATAATAAACAAATGACAAGCATAATACAACATAATACAATAGAACAAAGATACAAATGAAATAGACGGTGCTTTGTGGTTTTTCCGGATATTCTAACAGGTAAAATGTAAAAGAACAATGCAATGTAATCAAACAATGTAATCAAATGTAAAATAACACTGTCTTCATTGTAATATAAAATACAACTAATCTTTGTTAAAGCTACATATTTGATAATTTCTTGTACCCAATTGGTTTAAATTAGCTTGACATCTGCCTCAAAAAATAACTTTGTTCACTGTAGTACGGTTAGACTTTGCTTGTGTTCAGGACTGATTCGTAAAAATGTAGACAGTGCCCTCTAGTGGATTTGTCATCTGAAATGTGCAATGAAATGTATCCAGAGCAACGTATT
>CAIGQV010017835.1:26207306-26235354 GCA_903798115.1 Danio jaintianensis | reverse complement strand
TTCGCAAAAATGTAGACAGCGCCCTCTAATAAATTTGTCATCTGAAACGTGCAATGAAATGTATCCAGAGCAACGTATTTTACATTTCGCAAAAAGTACGCTGAGGCTCATATTTTCAATGTTTTTTTTCTGTCTAAACGTCTTTGCACACTGAAGACCTAAAGGACGTGTATCTGAAACGTACAACAAAACATACCCTAGGTAATGCATTTCAGATTCGCAAAAATGTAGACAGCGCCCTCTAGTAGATTTGTCATCTGAAATGTGCAATGAAATGTATCCAGAGCAACGCATTTTAAATTTTGAAAAAATGTAAACTGAGGTTCTTATTTCCAATGTTTTATTTCTGTCTAAACGTCTTTGCACACTGAAGACCTAAAGGACGTGTATCTGAAACGTACAACAAAATATATCCTAAATAACGCATTTCAGATTCACAGAACTGTAGACAGAGCCCTCTAGTAGATTTGTCATCTGAAATGTGCAATGAAATGTATCCAGAGTAACATATATTACATTTCGCAAAATGTTAGCCGAGGCTTATATTTCCTATGTTTTTTTTTTTTTTCTGTCTAAACTTCTTTGCACACTGAAGACATAAAGGACGTGTATCTGAAACGTACAACAAAACATACCTTAAGTAATGCATTTCAGATTTGGAAAAATGTAGACAGCGCCCTCTAGTGGATTTGTCATCTGAAACGTGCAATGAAATGTATTCAGAAGCAATGTATTTTACATTTTGCAAAAATGTAAGCAGAGGCTCATATTTCCAATTTTTTTTTTCTTTTGCACACTGATGACCTAAAGTTTTGTATGCGTTTTTTTTCGTATTTGTATCTGAAAAATCTAGTGCGTATTAATTATTCTCTTGCAAAAAAACTAAAAAAACAAATTCAAGCAGTGGTGCTTTTGTTTTCCACTCGCTTCTTTTTCAAAAAAGGAAGCAAATAGAAGGAAATCTTATCATCTTATTCATTGCATGTAGAAGGAGGAAGAGTTGACTTCCTTTAAAAGAGCTGCATGGGATTATTCCAAATTTCAAAGTTTATTTAAAAAAAACGGGGGATTTTGATACTTTGCTAGTGATACTGCAGACACAACACAAATTTCCATAAACGAATCTTGAACGGAGACTGGCAGTACACCAGAGGAAGGTATAGCAGCAGGGGAAAGGTGTGCATGCATTAAATCCAGAATACAGTCAACATCAGTGGTTCTCAACCATCTGCCACATTTTATTTTCACATCTTTATTTTTTCTGTACTTTGTTTATCATAAAGTGTTCCATGCTCAGAGTGACAGCATTATGAATGATCAAAACGCCTCTAAAATGCTTTTTCAGATGCAAAAAACTGAAAGAATTTAACCCGATCCGAACTTTATGATGGACGAAAGTTTCGGAAATTTGAATAAATGTCTTTGACACAATGTGAGGTCGAATTTATTTTATGACAAGCAGACATTTTGGACAAAACTTTTGGACTCAATGAACTTAACAGAGAATAAACACCAGTCCTGCACATTACTTCCGCATACATTAGTCACAATTTGAATGTGAAAATAAAAACTTACCTCTGAAAAGTTCTGCTCAAGTCATGCCTGAAAAGTTGGCTCCAATCATTGATTGGTTGCATTTCTCAAAAGTAGGACAACTTGTGGTTGAAAGTTCTGTCATCAACGTCATTCAAAGAATTAGTGTTTCCTGGATTCACAAGTCCAGTTAACATTCACAAACAGCTTTACAAACTTGTGGTTAGAAGCATAGTTTCTTTTTTAAACATTCTCTAGGAAAAAAAATAAATAAAAGATAAGGGCGGCACGATAGCTCAATGGTTAGCACTGTTGCCTCACAGCAAGAAGGTAACTGGTTCGAGTCCCGGCTGGGCCAGTTGGCATGTCTGTGTGGAGTTCACGTGTTCTCCCCGTGTTGGCGTGGGTTTCCTCCGGGTGCTCTGGTTTCCCTCACAGTCCAAAGACATGCGCTATAGGTGAATTGGGTGAACTAAATTGGCCGTAGTATATGTGTGTGTGAATGAGTGTGTATGGATGTTTCCCAGTACTGGGTTGCAGCTGGAAGGGCATCCGCTGTGTAAAATCTCTGTGGTGACCCCTGATGCTGCGTTTCGTTTATCTGGGCCCTTTGATTAAACAGTGAGAGAGGACAAAATACATGTATTATACCGCATCATGAATGAATTATGCATGAAATGAAAACAAATATAAATGTACAATAAAAAAAGATGACACATTTAAGATGTGAGTAAATGATATTGAAATGAGTAAGTGAGTAATTCAATGCTGCTCTTGGAGCAAACATCAAAAGAAATTTCTTGGTTATTGGAAAGTTTTTGATTTTGAAAATGTTTTGTTATAGTATACTAACAAATAGCTTCTGATATAATGCAATGAATATGTATACACTCAAATTATCTAGCTACTTATTGAAAAATGAGCTGAAACACAATTCTTAAGATATTTTTGGGAACAACTTAATTGTTTCATGTTCAATCCACTTAAATTAGTTAAGTTAACTTAATCGATTTGTGTTTGGACATGAATTGTATATATATTATTTGTTTTTACAGTGTATGTAAATTTAATGGCACGAAAACAGCTGGATAATATTTTAAACGTTTAGAAAAGTGCTTGAAAAGTGCTTAAATTTGACTTTGAAAAAGGCACCTGTTAACTACACAAAATATTTTGTGCTGCTCACGTTTGCGTTTGAATTATGTGGTTTTCAAAGCTGTTGTTTTGCAATGATGCTATCGGAGTTTGAAGAGGGTTCAGTCTGTCAGTAAAACGAATGTACCTTATAGCACGCCATGAATAATCTAGATGTGGATCTTTTAAAGAAAGAAGAATGAGTGTGGAGTAGAAATATATATCGCTGTCTGTTGTGTTTTTTATTTAACACAGGAGGATTAAAGTGATCTCACTGTCACCTATAAAAATAGCATGTGGGTGTTTTAATCTGCTGTTATTTTGAAGCATTTATTATCCTGGTGGCATATGACAGTAACAGATGGGGTCACCGGGTTTTCATCCACACACTGAAAAAGCTGTTACTCTGAAACACAAGGGGATCTGCTTTAATCAATATAACAACTGTATCACATGTGTTTGATCACTCTTCAGCCAGTCTGCTGAGCTGAGCAGATGGGCTCGGAAGATTTTGTTTTGTAAAAAGAAAAAGCCTCTAATCCTCACCAAGACTGCATTTATTGGATCACAAATATAGGTTAACAGGGTTAATATTTTGTGAAATATTATTCCAGCTTAAAATGGCAGTTTTCTGTTTGAGTATATATTTTTAAAAGTAATTTATTCCTGTGACGCAAAGTGAACTATCAGCATCATTATTTTACATTCAAATATGATGATTTGGTGCTGAGGAAATATTCACTGAATGTATTCCTGAATGTCGTATTCATTCCTTTTCTTCTTCTTTTAATTTTAGATCACTATCCAACTCGTTGTTTATTTTATTTTATTTAGTTTTAATGTTCTTTTATCTCCAGTTTATTTTTTTTATTATTGTTACTAGGTATAATAGGTAGTGTGTGTTGATGATAAATAAATAAATAAATATATATATATATATCCCTGTATAAATAATGGCATTAGTACTTGAGAATTTGCTGTTGATGAAATATTCACTGCATTATTCCTGAATGTCGTATTCATTCCTATATTTCTTCTTCTTTTTTAACCTTTAAGGTCACTGTCCTACTTTTGCATTTTTGCTGCCTTTCATTTTGTGTTAATGTTATTTTATATTTAGTTTTATTTATTTATTATTGTACTGTTAACATAATAATGTTACTTATTATTGTTACTGTATTTGTTCATACAAATAAATGTATGAATGAATAAATAATATAACAAAATAAATATATATATATATATATATAATTTGTTGGATGGTTTAAAAATGTATAAAAAAGTATCTGTATAAATAATGACTTTAGTACTTGGGATACAAATAAAGGGAAAAAGATTCATATTTATGTATTAATGAAAATTTGTGAATTATTTATTTATTTTATTTATTTTTGGCATTTGATTTTGCTCAATTTAATGCATAGTTGCTAAATAAAGTGTATTAATTTCGTTTATATGTTCTGCTAGATTACAGTAAATCCAGTGAATACAATAATCATATTCACCATAATATCACAAAAGTGCTTTTCATTTAACAAGGCCTCACTTGGAAAATCCTGCCTGTCTTCATATTACAAATATATGACCCTGCTGTAGAAATAATTGCATAAACCACATTTCACACCGTGTTTTCAGTCTTCGAGTCTGTTTGCCTTGGATGAAGGAGTTTCACTGGAAATAAAGGCTGGAATGTGAGTGTTGCAAAAACTTGGATCCGTCTATTCTTGAAAGGGTGTGTATTTTCGCACAGAACAGCCCGAGTACGATCAGCTTCCACAAACACACAAACTCCCCTGATCATTGTCACACTGCTCTTATTTATCTCCACCCAGACTCGTGTAATATCAGGAGTGAGAAAAACTGCAGCTTCTCCGCTTGTGATCTGTGAAGCGCTGTTATTACGACAGCATGAAAGCACAGCGGTTCTCATTGGTGGACGGCCAGCTCAGTAGATGAGTAGGAAGTCTGTCTGGCTGGAGAATTACACTTGTGTGAATGAGCCAAACTCCCTGTAAGTCTCCAGAGTGCCGTTAAAGGGATAGTTCACCCAAAAGTTAAAATTTACTCGCTATTTACTCTCCCTCAAGTGGTTGCAAACATTTGAGTTTCTTTCTTCTGTTGAATACAAAAGAAGATATTGTGATGAAAGCTGAACCATTGACTTGCAAAACATATGCTATGGAAGTCAGTGGTTGCAGGATATTAACATTTATCAAACTATCTTCTTTTTGTTTTATTTTATTTTATTTTAAGAAAATAACTGCAACTTCAGTCAGTAAAAATATAACATTTTTGAATTATAATATTACAGAAAATTAATGGAAAAAAGTACCTTCACTCAGTAAAAAAACATTTTTTTTAATCATTGAAACAAATGATTTTACATTTATTTTATTTTATACATTTTTTTAATTAAATTAAATGTTATAATTATTTTGTTTTATTTTGAGAACTTGAATGGAACAAATTATCAAGTATTAAATTTTTTAATTTTTTACTTTTTTTAATTTTGCATTTTATTTAATTTATTTTAATTTAATTTAATTTAGTTGTATTTTATTTTGAGAAAATGAATAGAAAAAATGACCTTCACTCAGTAAAAAAAAAGATTTTTTTAATTACTTATAAAAAAATATTTTACGTTTATTTTATTTTCAAATAAATGTAATAATTATTTTGTTATTTATTTTGAGAGATTGAATGGAATAAAGTATCAAGTATTAAAACATTTTATTTTATTTTATTCTAAATTAATGGAAAAAAGAATTCTGTTTTTTGCTGAGTAACAAATTCTGGTATTATTAATAATAATTGCAATACACAATGAAAGTCTTTATGCAACTGAAGGTTAAAACTCCTTATAAAAGGATAAATATAATTTTTCAAGCTTCTCCAGTACAGTTGTGATTGATTTTGGCAGAATCGTTGATCGAGAGTAATATGAGCGACAAAAATGTGAATGCCTAAATGCTAAAGTTAAAGGGACAGTTCACCCAAAAATAAAATTTTACTCACTATTTACTCTCCCTCAAGGGGTTTCAAACCTCTGAGTTTCTTTCTTCTTTTGAACACAAAAGACGATATTGTGAAGAATGCTGAACCATTGACAAATAGAAGTTTTAAAAATGGAACATTTATCAAAATATCTTCTTTTGTGTTCAACAGAAGATAGAAACTCATGAAGGTTTGGAACAAGTAAAGGGTGATTACATTTTTGGGTGAACTGTCCCTTTAAGGCAACAGTTGTGGAGATGCATATCCATATATAGGTTGGGATAGAAAGCGACTGACTTTGCCTCTCCAAACATTTAGGATGTCCCATATGCAAAGCAGACTCGCTCTCCTGACCCACTTGGGCTTTTTTTTTTGTAACCACAGAGAATGGATAGTACTGTGCATTTGAGTGGTGTGCAAGACCAATTTTCAAGTGCAATTTAATTTGATATAATTATATTTTATTTTATTTTGAGAAAATTAATGGATCAAACTAACTTCAGTCAGTATATTAATATATATGTTTTTATTATATATATTACAGAAAATTAATGGAACAAAGTATCAGTTATTACATTTTATTTAGTTTTTGAACGTAAATGAACGTAACGAAGTACCTTCACTCAGTAAAAAATATTTTTTAAATGATTTTACATTATTTTCATATATTTGTTTATTAAATTAAATTTCATATTTTTTTTTGTTTCATTTATTTTGAGAGAGGGGCGACACAGTGGCTCAGTGGTTAGCACTGCCACCTCACAGCAAGAAGGTCACTGGTTCGAGTCCCGGCTGGGTCACTTGGCATTTCTGTGTGGAGTTTGTATGTTCTCCCTGTGTTTGCGTGGGTTTCCTCCAGGTGCTTCGGTTTCCCCCACAGCTCAAAGACATGCGCTATAGGTGAAATGAATAAACTAAATTGGCTGTAGTGTATGAGTGTGTGTGGAGGTTTCCCAGTACTGGGTTGCAGTTGGAAGGGCATAAGCTGTGTAAAACATATGCTGGATAAGCTGGCGGTTCATTCTGCTGTGGCGACCCCTGATGAATAAAGGGACTAAGCCAAAGAAAAATGAATGAATTTTTTATTTTATTTTATTTTTATTTTTATTTAATTTAATTTAATTTAATTTTGAATGAATTCACGGTGGCACAGTGGGTAGGATGATTGCCTCACAGCAAGAAGGTCGCTGGTTTGAGCCTCGGCTGTGTCACGTTACCGGGAGGTATTGCAGACGGGACAAGAGATAGGATCCATGTGCAGTTTATTGGTAAGATCTCGTGCTAAAACAGGACATCCAGGAACACAAAGTATCAAAATAACAAATAACAAAACAATAAACTATGATCGGGAACTGTGACAAAACATAAGCAAAAACAACAAGACCAAACCATACCATACAAAAATTACAACGACTGAGCGATGACAAAACAGGAGCAAGGTGTATAAATAGTCCAAACAATCAATAGTGATGGGATGCAGCTGCATGTGTGATCAGTGGAAGTGAAAACCGGGTGTGTGTGGCGGAATTGTAGTTCGTGATGATTTGTAGTTCATGATGAAATGTAGTTCACCAGCGATCTCTTAAGTCCTTGATCGCTGGTGAACATGACAGGCTGGGTCAGTTGGCATTTCTGTGGAGTTTGCATGTTCTCCCCGTGTTGGCATGGGTTTGCTCCAGGTGCTCCGATTTCCCCCACAAGTTCAAAGACATGCAGTACAGGTGAATTGGGTAAGCTAAATTGTCCGTAGTGTATGTGTGTGAATGAGTGTGTGTGGATGTTTCCCAGTGATGGGTTGCAGCTGGAAAGGCATCCGCTGCATAAAACATATGCTGGATAAGTTGGTGGTTCATTCCGCTGTGGCGACCCCTGATTAATAAAGGGACTAAGCCGAAAAGAAAATGAATGAATGAATGAATTAATTAATTCATCAATGGAACAAAGTCCTTCAGTCAGTAGAAAAAAGAAAGTTTATCCTTTTTGCTGAGTAACAAATTCTGGTATTATTAATAACAATTGCTATACACAATGAAAGTCTTTATGCAGTTGAAGGATAAAACTCCTTATTAAAGGATAAATATCATTTTTCACCTCTCCGTAAAAGTTGTGATTGGTTTTGGCAGAATGGTTGATCGAGAGAAATGTGATCAGACAGAAATGTGAAAGCCTCAGTCTTGGCCTTCATAAATGCTTTGCTGACCTCAGCCTCTGGAACAATGGCAGCAGAAGTATGCCTTCAGTACAGCAGACGTTCCCTATAAGACGTTTATAAACGCCCACATGCTCATATAAAAGCCATCTGCTGGAGAGATTAGATTACTGTGAGCTGGTTGTTTCCATTCTGAATCTGCGTCTTCATTTCCAATATTATGAATTGTGAAAATTGTATGCTTGCACACTTTGCTGCATAAATGTGTGGGTTTGAAGGTCATCCCTCGGTTAGTGCTACACCGCAATTAGTGTATGTATTAAACTTTGGTGTGTGAATGGGCTTGTGTTTTACTTATTTAAGCAAATGAATGATATGAGCACAATAAACTGTCCTGAAGTATTTGTCTTCCATTTATTACTGGATTGAAAAATAAATCATATCTAGGACCTCAAGAGTCTGTACACATGCTCTTATTATTGATAAAGACTAACACAAGCCTTTAATTTTACAAGCACATTCCAATTACTGGTCATAGTTATCCAATAGCCAGCTTCATTTTTTACTTTTGAAAAGTTTTTGGTTTTTAAATGTTTTTTAAAAGTGTTTTTTGCTCACTGTGGCTGCAATTATCTCAGTTTGAAATAAATATTTTCAAATTTAATATATTTTCAAATGTAATCTATTCTTGTGGTTTCAGCATCAGTACTCTTCGGTAGGCATGGGCTGATATAAGATTCTAATGGTATGATAACCTTGGATAAAAATATCACGGTTCCACGATATTATGATTACTGCTTTAAAATACATTCTTTTTAAATGTCTGGGTAAAAAACAACAACTTTTTTCCGCTTTGAACACAATGGCTGCGTCCAACATTGCATACTTCCATACTATATAGTACACTAAAAACAGTATGCGAGCTGAGTAGCATGTCCGAATTCATAATATTTGAAAAACAGTATGCGAGAAGTACCCGGATGACCTACTACTTCTGGCGAGATTCTGAAGTGCGGATCCGATGGACGCTATGCTATCCCATGATGCACCGTGAGAGAATTCATGAATGGGAGTGAAGCGGGTGTGTCATGTGATCATGATAAAATGGTGGATGTAGTATGTCCGAACTCCATTCATACTGCTCACATTCATACTGTATAGAACTTACCTTTCTATCGGTCGAGTAGTAAATTTAAACTCAAATGCAGTACCTACTGAGTAGTAGGCGATTTTGGACTTTGGCCAATATATTTTGTTTTGAGAAACATTTAAAATATTTTGGATTCCTTTTGAAATTAATCATTGACTTCTGCTGTCCTCATTAGTTTCAAAAACACAGATTTCTTTACAATTTAAAACGGCATCTTTGGATATGTTTTCTGCTGGAGATACTGTTGTCTTAAAAAACAAAACAAAAAAAAACTTACATATACCGTAGGAACGATATAACAGAAAATATTGGCAGTTTTAAAACCTTGACTTTTCCAAACCGCGGTATACTTTGAAAACGGTTATTGTCCCATGCCTATTCTTCGGCCTTATAAAATTAATTCTAATATGCAGATTTGTGATCAGGAAACATTTCTTATCGTCATCAATGCTGAAAACTGTAACTGTGTTAATTATTATGAAAAGATAAAAAAAAAGCTTTTATTTCAAATAGAAACATTTTGTAATATTAGATGTTTTTTCTTGTTGTTTTTCTCTGTCAATTTATCCTCGCTATAAAAATAGTAAATATATTTTTAAAAATCTTATTGACCTCAGACTTTTAAATGGCAATATACATCATTTTACCTTATATTTTACTATAGTAAACCCATAGCTTTTAAAGTGATTAGTTGACTTTACTTGAAAAAAAAGTGAGCAACCTGTTGTTTTTAAAGCTATTAGTTGACTTTACTTTTAAAAAAGTGAGTAAAGGCTGGTTTCTACTTCTGCGTCGAGTGATCCGCGTGACCCATGGCACATGCCTTGCGTGTAGTCGTGCATTTATACTTCTGCGTGCTGTTTGTGTTACTCTGCAATAACTTTTTGAAACGCTAGCTGGCAGTAGGTTTTTATGTTCCTCTGTGTCGAGTTTCTTCGCTTGTCGTGTTTTGTTTTTTTCTGAACGCTACCTTAGTGTACAAGTAGCTAAAACTCATTCATTCAGAGGCGGGGACGTTCAACAACTTTAATCATAAGGTAAACACAAAACAAAAGTTTCCATCTGGAGCTCCTTCACGGGACTCGACACTTGTAAACACTCGCTCCGTTGGGCTTGCGGCTCTCAGCACCGCCCACACATGCTACCAAGCCGACCAATCACAAAGCTTACGCTACGTGTCGTTGCGATGTGTACACTGAGAAAAATGATGTCTGCAAAATTGTTGCAAACTGTTTATTTGTGTTGAATTTAAACAACCAAATTAAATTAACAAATAAACCAAATTTTCAACTTAATTTGTTTGTTTAAATTCAGCCCAAATAAATAGTTTACAACCACTTCACTTAAAAAGATTTAGTAAATCCAAGGAATCAACTTTGAATAATTTTTTTCAGTGTAATTAAATTTTTTGAGAGGTGCGTGTCAGCGTCGGTGTCAGCCACGGCGAGGGCTGTGCGACCATGCGAAGTCTGCGCCAGACCATACGCGTGTGCTTGACGCAGAAGTATAAATCAGCCTTAAAAGCCTGTAGCTCTTAAATCATTTAGTTGACTTTTTGCTTTAAAAAGGTGAGTAAACCCATTTTTTAAAAGCGATTAGTTGACTTTACTTTAAAAAAGTGAGTAAACCCAATGCTTTTTAGATCAATTAGTTGCCTTTTGAAGCAATTAGTTGACTTTTTGCTTTAGAAAGTGAGTAAACCTGTTGCTTTTAAAGAGATTATGTTACTTTAAAAAGTGACTAAACCTGTTGCTTTAAAATTAAATAAATGAACTATTTGCATAATTGAAAAAAATTAAGTCAACTTAACAGTTCCACTTAAACTAATCTCTTTTTACAGTGCACAAACAAATGTGAGCATTGAATAAATGTCAAAAAAGAGTCACATTACTGACTCACAAAATGAATATTGATGTGTGTTGATCTGGTTTTACTCTACCTGTTTATAAGCGATGAAAGGCCATGTTCTAGGTTTTGCATGATGTTACAAGCAATTGAGTTGCATATTGTAATGTTAATGTGCTCACTGTAAGTTAAGCATGTAATATTGGATATTTAACAATTCCCTGCTTCTCCAGTAGTTCATTTCTATTAAATAGACTGAAATTACAAAAGCAGAGGGAAAGAAGTGCAGTGGAGAATTCCTCTGATTACAGTTTCACTTTAGCATGTTAATTTATCGGCCCTGTGTAATATTTAGACATGGTCTACACTTTCTTTATTGTTGTAGTGTAATGTGATTTGGGGCCTTCAGGGAAATAAACAGAGGAGTCAATGGAGCAACCGGGAGCTGTGTTGATGAAACTTTACTGTTCTGTTTCTTGTTAGGATCCCATAAAAGTCTATCTCCATTGGTTTTTTGCATATTTTCATTTTTTGTTTCATAATTGCATCCATATTTCATGCTGCGCAGGTTATGAAGTAAACACAAATGGAATAGAAAAATCTAAATGCTTATTTAGACTCAATTGTTGATTTAAAGAATTGAATTATTTTAGGTGTTTTTTTTAAGCAGCTGTCTCATACCTCAAGTTCATGCACTTGTAGTTGTCAATGTAACTTATGTAGTTTCCTGTACAATGTAAAAAGCGATTAGTTGACTTTAAAATGTGAGTAAACCCATTGTTTTTAAAGTGATTCGTTGATTTTACTTCAAAAGGTGAGTAAACCGAATGCTTTTAAAGCAATTAGTTGACTTTTTACTTTTAACAAGTGAGTGAACCTGTTGCTTTTAAAGCAATTCGTTGACTTTACTTTAAAAAAGTGAGTAAACCTGTTGCTTTTAAAGCAATTCGTTGACTTTACTTAAAAAACATGAGTAAACTAATTGTTTTTAAAGCTATTTATGACTTATCTGTAAAAAAGTAAACCCATCTCATTTACAGCATTTAGTTTCCTTACCTTAAAGTAAACCCATTGCTTTCAAAGCGATTAGTTGACATTACTAAAAAAGTGATTAAAACTGTTGCATTAAAATTAAGTAAACTTATCAGTTCCAAGTTACAACAGGCTTACTCACTTTTTGAAGTAAAGTCAACTTGTCACATTTAGGCAGTGGGTTTACTCGCTTTACTCCCTTTTTACAGTGTAGGTCCATCATCTCACATAAAGAGAACAGTGGTTTGTAGAGAGTTAAATGATGAGAAAATACAGCTATCAAAGAGCACTGACAGGCATTTCGGTCACACATGCACCACTCATGAGTATAAATAGAAACCTCAGAGGTTTGGCCGAGGCTCATGAAGAACTGAAGAGACACAAGCGGCCATGATGTTACGCTCATGAGAGTCAACGCTTTCACCAAATCCTGCTCAGTGCACTCAGGGCATGTCTACATTCATTCAAATGTTTTTTTTGTTTGTTTGATTCAAAGCGCTCCCCATTCAAACTAGCATTGTTCAAAGTGAAACAGTGGAAAATAGTTAAAAATTCTTCATTGTGCTATTTTTAGGAACCCAGTTTTGTTTTGGAGTCTCCTATTGGTTTGGATCAATCCAAGATAAAACAATAATATATATATATCTGTCATAATACACATAATACAGCATCAGATCTTTCTCTGTGTGAAAACAGTTGATCTTAAGGCACTGATATTCTTCAAACTAAATCGAAATATTAACTGAAATGATGTGATGAAGGGGATGTGCTGGGACAGAACTGAAAACTCATCAGCAACACAAACCAAACTATTCAGGCCTCAGCTACAACTAGAGTTTGATGGCAAAACTGAATGATTTAATGAAAACTAGGCCTGTCACAATAATCAATATATCGACTTATCGCACAACACATGGACATGACCTCAATCATTTTGGGGGATGCAATATATATCGCCCATACATAAAAAACAATTCTAGCAACGTTTTAGCTGATTGTGCAACATCTCTGTCTCTATTGGAGGTGTCAGTGTCGGTATGGTTAAAAAAAACACTTTAGTATTTACTATAAATTACTATAGTATATTTTCATGTGGGTGTCTGACAACTGAAAATAGATCTGGAGATATCGCAGCCTCCGTTACTTTTTACCTTGCACTATTTTATTAACATTTATCATTATTTATTTAGGATATATACATTTTTACATTCTGATTCCAATGCCTCATTATTAAATTGTTAAAATAACTATAATTAAGTGAAATATTCTTAAGAATAAAATATGATGTGTTCTTTGGAAGAGTGCACTTGAATTTTGATGCTATTATATTGTCATTCACGCATTTTATAATGAGTGGCATAATATGGTCTTAAAATGACTATAATATCGCTTATCGCAATATATTTTGGTGCAATATATCGTACAACAAAAAATAGATATCGTGACAGGCCCAATGAAGACCATAAACTGCCATTTTGCAAATTTTAATTTGTTCTAAATGAGAGACTTTTTTTTTTAAGCTTCAGTTTTATTTGAATAAATACAAGACCAATGTTGTATATAACTAATGACATTATAATTTGAGTTGGATTTATGGTTGTATATATGTATTTTCAGATTTTAGTTTTGTTCTTTTATAAATACTAGTACAAATTGATTTGCTGCCACTTTAAATTGCATTGAGAGAAATAAGTTGTTTAATACTAGATGTATGTCGTTTGTTTGGAACGCTATTATAATTTGTGTGTTGTTTCTACTGCAGTTATAGACATTTTGAGGGATGTAAACAAAAACAATGCTCCCAACATATTTCCTGTTTTACATTTTTAATTTCTATAGCTTCCGAGAATCCAAAAAGTTTAATGTTTTATAATGTTTTATAATAATGTTTTAACATTAGTTTATGATTAAATTGCCTCTTGTTACAGTTATGAAATAGTTTGATAACAAGCAGGAAATGTTCATGGGCCAATGACATATATAATAATTTATTTTCTGAAATAAATAGTTGTCAGTGTTTCTGTGTTTTTCATCACAATTAAATGTTAGTCGTTTATAACGAATGTCTTTATGATTAGTGTATTATTTAATAATTGTATATATATGATGTACTATATATTTCTAGATATGTTCTGATGATTCTGACATGTGTTTTCAGTTTTTTTTGTATGGATATAGATCTTTTTAGAAACATTATACTGTATTTTTAATATTATAAATATAAATTCTTGCTGCCCTAAATTTTTTGGTTGAATCAAATGAGCTTTTCTAGTCAACTTACATCAAACTGATTAAAATATTAAGTTAAACGTTGTATGACTTATTTTGTAAAATTTTGCTCTTAAAATAAGTTAAAGCAACAAAGTTATTTGTTGTCTTGAATTTTTGCCATTTATTTACAGTGTAGAATCGTCAGTGGATGAGGATCATTTTCATCTCAAACACTGTGTTAAAACAAAAACACACAAGTGTAAACGTAGCCATAGTCTAAGTTAACATCCCCCAACACCAATGAGCTTTTGCCCTTGAGCGAGACACTTGACCTTTGACCCTCCATTTTTGTCCTCCACCACATGTCCTCTCCTCTCAGCCCCCTCAGGACACGCTTTTCCATATTTCCCCAGTGAAACTGAGGTTATCTCTCTGTATTATGTAAACCCTGGGTTGGTAAAGGGTGTGATAGCCTGAAGTGAATGTGATTAATCTGTGTGGCGTGCGAGTGAACAGTCTTTAGCAGGTACTGTGTGAGTGTTAGCTAGCTGCGAACAAAGTGACAGTCAGTCGGAGCGAGATTCTGTTACTGTTCTCACCTTCCTCTTCCCTTCATGCTTCATTCTGTGAAAAACACCAGCACCGTGTGGCTGCTTTTTACCTTTATTACATTCGTTTAAATGTAAATGTAATAACCTGCGAGCTGAAAGGTCTCTCAGGTGGAGGTTATCTAACAGGGAAACGCTGAGGTTTAAAACTGTGCTAAAGCAAACAAGCTCTTATTTGTGGAGAGGCTATTTTTTTACTTTTAGTTCAATTTTATCTTATTTTGTTCTGTCATATTGTTTTGTTTCATTCTGTCTTTATGTGCTATTTTGTTATTACTTTTTACAGTGTGAATATATATACATGTATGTGTGTGTGTGTATATATGTATGTATGTGTGTGTGTGTATATGTATATATATATATATATATATGTATGTATGTGTATGTGTGTGTGTGTCTGTATGTATAGTTTACCAGTTTAAACATCTAAATTATTTTATTCCAATATTTTGTATTTAATACTTTTTTAGTTTGATATTTGTAATTAAAGTTGATAATTATTCATTTACATTTTAATTACTTTAACATAACATTAACATAACATTACATAACATTTAACATTACTTTAACAAACACTTTAATTATTTTAATTGTTTGCCAAGTGGGCGACACAGTGGCTCAGTGGTTAGCACTGTCACCTCACAGCAAGAAGGTCACTGGTTTGAGTCCCGGCTGGGTCAGTTGGCGTTTCTGTGAGGAGTTTGCATGTTCTCCCCGTGTTGGCGTGGGTTTCCTCCGGGTGCTCCGGTTTCCCCCACAGTCCAAAGACATGCGCTGTAGGAATTGAATAAACAAAATTGGCTGTAGTGTGAGTGTGTATGGGTGTTTCCCAGTGCTGGGTTGCGGCTGGAAGGGCATCTGCTTGGTAAAAAATATGCTGGATAAGTTGGCGGTTCATTCCACTGTGGTGACCCCTGATGAATAAAGGGACTAAGCTGAAGGAAAATAAATGAATGAATGAATGAATGAAAGTTGATAAATATTCATTTGTATTTTTTTACAATTTAATTACTTTAACAATAACTTTATTACTTTACCATTTAAGTAATAAATTAAATTAATTTGTTAAATTGTTTTAAATTGTTCAATTAATTTCTATAAATATAAATTAATAAATGAAAGTAATAAATTAAATTGAAGTAATTTTTTTATCAAGTTTAGACTGAAGTGTTTTTGAAGAGCTTGGTAATCAAATATTATTATATTTTTCATAATATTATTAAATATTGTGACAGGAGTTGCCAAAAAATGTTAGAAATGTGCACCACAAAATGTCACAGAGGCTGTTATTTGACTTTTTGTTTAATTAAATTTTGTTATGTTTCATTGCATTCTGTTTTCATGTACTTACAAAAAAAGTAACTCTGAAATGAAACTTAATGTAAGTTAATATCTCCTGTTTAAATGGTAGAGTATTTAAAAAAAAAAATCTAGTTAATTAATTTTAATATTTCATAGAATATTTAATTTCTTTGCGTGTGTGTATGTTTACTGAAATTTTATTCATTCATTCATTCATTCATTTTCTTTTCGGCTTAGTCCCTTTATTAATCAGGGGTCGCCACAGCGGAATGAACCGCCAACTTATCCAGCATATGTTTTACGCAGCGGATGCCCTTCCAGCTGCAGCCCATCACTGGGAAACACCCATACACACTCATTCACACACATTCACTACGGTCAATTTTAGCTTACCCAATTCACCTATACCACATGTTTTTGGACTTGTGGGGGAAACCGGAGCACCCGGAGGAAACCCACGCGAACACGGGGAGAACATGCAAACTCCACACAGAAACGCCAACTGACCCAGCCAAGGCTCGAACCAGCGACCTTCTTGCTGTGAGGCGAACGTGCTACCCACTGCGCCACCGTGACGCCCTGAAATTTTATTTATTTATTTTATTTTATTTTTATTTATTGTTTTATTTGTTTAATTTTTGTTTAAAAGTTGATAAACAATAGTTTGTATTTCTTTATTTACTTTAACAATAACTTTATGACTTTGACATGTCCAGTCAGACTGAAGTATCGTTGAAGAGCTTAGCAATCAAATATTACTATATTTGTCATTTTTTTATAAACAATTATGACCAGTGTTGTAAAAAAACAAAAACAAAAAAACATGGCAACACAAAATATTATGAACCACACACAATATTGTAAATGTGATAGAAATTATACTCTTCCTGGTTAACCCTAATTGATAGTAAATAACCATTTCCTTTTAGCTCACATATAGCCAGTAAATAAATAATCTTTTAGTAGCCTGGACTAAATAATCTAGCTAGAAAATGTTCCCTGAAGATGCCAATAGAAGAACCATTAAATGAAGAATTCTGCAGAGAGAGAGTGTGTGTGTGTGTATACTGGTTTTGGTTATTTACATGGACAGAAATTTGTGTAATGACATGGGCATGACCTAGGTGTTATAACATTGAGTTGGTTTATGAGGACATGCCTTGTGTCTTTGTAATTCAAAACCATTCAAAATCATACTTAGCGTGTATTTTGATATTCTAAATTTGCATGTTTGCTGTGAGGATTGGATTTAGGGGAAGGGTAAGCCCATATAATAAGCGGTTTTTACAGTATAATATACATTGCGCCTTTAGAGAGTCCTCATAAACCACCAACACCAACATGTGTGTGTGTGTGTATTGTAATGGAAATAGTAGTGTGTAAGTCTTTGATCAGGGATGTGAGTTCAACTGCTATCTGCTGCTGCAGGATGAGACGAGGAGAATCAGGGAGAGCAGAGACAGTGTGTCAGTGTGTCAGAATGAGCGAATGAAACCGCGGACGACGTGGCAGAAAAAGAGAGAAACAGAGCGGAAGCCCTAATCGCTGGAGAGAGAGAGAAAAAGAGAGAGAGATTTAACCCACTCACTCGCTCAAATCCTGCACACTTTAATCTGCTGAAGTGAAGGGGGGGAGGCTTGATAACTACAGAGATGACTCTAGAAATCAGCAGCTGATTAGATGCTCACGAGACAGACATGAGAGAAGGGGACGCCGGCGCGCTCTACTGTAATGAGAGAGGCAGACGAAATAAAACATGTGAGCTCTTAACCACGCTTCTTTCCAGCGGGGATGAGGGAGAAACACATGCAGAGCTTCATGGATTTTCCTATACGCATAGCATTTTAAGCATTTTTTTGGCAGTAATGTTCGGTGTCCGAGTCCACAATGCTATTATTTTGTGTTTTATTTAATGCAATTTATATATTTCAGATTCTTATCTTGTTCTTGTGGGCTGCACGGTGGCGCAGTGGGTAGCACGTTCGCCTCACAGCAAGAAGGTCGCTAGTTCGAGCCTCGGCTGGGTCAGTTGGCGTTTCTGTGTGGAGTTTGCATGTTCTCCCCGTGTTCGCGTAGGTTTCCTCCGGGTGCTCCGGTTTCCCCCACAAGTCCAAAGACATGTGCTATAGGTGAATTGGGTAGGCTAAATTGTCCGTAGTGTATGGATGTTTCCCAGTGATGGGTTGCAGCAGGAAGGGCATTTTCTGCGTAAAACATATGCTGGATAAGTTGGCGGTTCATTCCGCTGTGGCGACCCCAGATTAATAAAGGGACTAAGCTGAAAAGAAAATGAATGAATGAATGAATCTTGTTCTTGTAGCATTAAAAGGAATCGTTCACTCAAAGCTGAATATTCTGTTATCATTTACTCGCTCTTTACTTGTTGCAAACATTATTGAGTTTCTTTTCTCAGTTGAACACAAAAGAAGATATTTTCAATAATGTTGGAAACCTGTAACCATTGACTTCCATAGTTGTTTTTCCTACTATGCAAGTCAATGGTTACATTTTTTCAGCGTTCTTCAAAATATCTTCTTTTGTGTTCAACAGAGGAAGGAAAGTAAAAATTGTTTGGAGCCACTTGAGGGAGAGTAAATAGTGAGTAAATTTTCATTTTTGGGTGAACATGTAGCATTTGCATTCTTTGCAGTAACGTTCGGCATCCGAGTCCACAATGCTATTATTTTGTGTCTTATTTATTGCAATTTATACATTTCAGATTCTAATCTTGCTCTTGTAGCATTTAAAGGTATAGTTCAGCTAAAACTGAAAATTAGGTCATCGTTTACTCACCCTTTACTTGTTCCAAAACCTTTTGAGTTTCTTTGCTCTGTTGAACGCAAATTAAGATATTTTGAAGAATGTTGGAAACCTGTAACCATTGACTTCCATAGCAGTTGTTTTTCCTACTATGCAAGTAAATGGTTACAGGTTTTCAGTGTTCTTCAAAATAACTTCTTTTGTGCTTAACATGAGGAAGGAAAGTCAAAATTGTTTGGAACCACTTGAGGGAGAGTAAATAATGAGTAAATTTCCATTTTTTTGTGAACGTGTAGCATTTTATGCATTTTTTGCAGTTAAGTTCGCTGTCCATGTCCACAATGCTGTTTAAGTGTTTTATTTAATACGATTTTCTAATGCAATTTATACAGTAACTTATATTTTCAATTTTTTATCTTGTTCTTGAACAGAGGTAGCATCCAAAGGGATAGTTCACTCAAAACTGAAAATTCTGTCATCTTTTACTCACCCTTTACTTGTTCCAAACCTGTTTGAGTCAAAATATTTTCTTTTGTGTTGAAGAAAGAAACTCAAACATTTTTGGAACCACTTGAGGGAGGGTAAATAGTGACTACATTTTAATTTTTTGGGTGAACTATCCCTTTAAAAGATTTTCTGCCAACTTAAACTTTACTTTTTACATCACAATTTAGTGCTAGTTGTTAACGACGACTTACGTTATTTATATATATATATGTGTATATTTGTATATATGTATATATATATATATAATGTGTTAGATACTTTTAGCTTCTGACATGCGTTTTCAGTTTTGAAGTGTGGATCTTTTCAGAAAAACGCTAGTATGGACGATTATCATTTTCATTTTTATTGTAATGAGAGAGTCTGGCAAAATAAAACGTGAGCTCTTAACCATGCTTCTTTCCAGCGAGGATGAGGGAGAAACACATGCAGCGGATTCATGGATTTTCCTATACGTGTAGCATTTTATGCATTTTTACAGTTTCTGTCGGTGTCCAAGTCCACGTGTGCACTGGTGTCCATCTGCAAATGACAAAAGCATATTATGTGGTGGATCAAGCATTTTTATGCTCGATACGAGTAAAATCAGTGATTGATTTCTTATGCAAATGATCAGATTCAGTTCCCACGGGTCATGGAATTTCTGGAATGTCATGGAATTTAAAAATCTCTTTTCCAGACTCTGAAAGTCAGGGAATACTTTTTTTTGTCCAAATCATGGAATATATAATGCAATCTCATGGCAATTGGTAACTTTTTGATTTACTTTCTAAACGCTGAGTTCCACACAATTACTTCATGTTGTCCCAACACAACTCGATTAAGTTAACTTAATAATTTTTTTTTTTTTTACAAATTTAAGTGGATTAAACATAAAACATATAAGTTGTCCCCCAAAAAACTTAAGAATTGTGTTGGTTCAACTCATATTAAATAAGTAGTTTGAACAAGCAGCAAACTTCTTTTATTTTAGTGTAATTTAATTAATTAGTACAATCTTTTTCAAAAATGTATTATGGTTAAAAAAAAATACAAATTTCATACAAATGTAATTGCATGAATTTGTTTGAATTAGCCACTTTTCTTACAATACATAACATAGTTACTGTTCCTCATGAGATTGGGTTGGGATTTTTCCATTTACTTTCCATTTATCAGAATGTAATTTTCTATTACATATTTTATTGTGTTATAGTATGTTTTTAAAGCCTATATTAGGTGGCATAAGTGGTCACTGACAGCAAGCTATTTTTTGTTTAGATTTTTTTTCCTCTGCAACCAGTATTTAGTGATCTATAAAGTCTTAGATCTGTGTAAATGAATCATTATTTAATTAATTCATCAATGTTGTATTAATGTTATAGGCACAATAAATCGTTTCAGCATCGATATCGCAATGTGCACATCTGCAATAGTCACATCGTAAGATATCCAGTGTTGAGTCTGAAATATAGTTGACCAGGAGCTGCAGAATTGTATTTAATTACTTTGTTAATACACAATTTATACAATTTATGCAAAAAAAAAAAAGTTTTTGTCTTGTTTCTGGTCCAAATATCTACATTTCAAAGTGAAAACAAGATTAATTTACCTACCCCACTGGCAGATAATTTTGCTTGTTTTAAGGAAATACTCTTAATTTTGGCTTATTTCTTCTGAAGGTGAAAACAAAACAATAATTTTACTTGCTCTAAGAATTGTTTGATATTCGGAATAGAAATGAGACCAAGCAAAGTGAGAAAAGCATTTTTTGCGTTGTGATTGTTCAATGTCTGTAGCTGAATACTGTAAGACTCATAAGAAAAACAGTAAAATAGTGCTAAACTATTCATATCGCAATATTTATCGCAAAAAAAATAAGATATCGAAATATCACATTTTTCCAATATCGTGTGCAGTCCTACTTGAAAATATTAGCAAGGCACTTGAATCTCAATCTAACTTCCAATCCAGTTTTGATTCAATCTTTAGTACAGTGTCCTAAACAGATGCGATGTGAAAACATGCGATTAAAAATATTTCTTTATCCTTTTTGTCAGCTCAGTGTTCAATATAGGCCATGTAAATTCAGCATTTGAATCGGTGAATGTCAGGGAAAGTTCACTTTTAAGCATTAGTAGCTCTACATTTAGGCACAACCCCTCGCTCCACGACTTGAGGACCTCCATTATAAGACTCAAACTCAAATACCAAAGTCAAAGATCAGTGAACCCGCATTCCTGCCCAACAAAGAGCTGCATTCCTGAGAACAGCTCATCTATACATACAATAGTATCAGAATTGAAATGGAAGGCCGGATCGGTGTAACCGAAGCAAGATGGATTTTCTTTGCTAGAGATAAGTGAAGCTACTCGCAGTGAAAATCAATGGCATCATAAATCTTTTACCCCTCGTGCAGCGTTCTGAAGGTCTTGCTTGAATATCAGTTCAGTCCCACAGAGAGATGCTTTGCTTCAGTGCGGAAATATAGACAGGAATCAAGTTTATCAGGTATCTGCTCATTTGACTTTGGTTTACAGCATAATTCTGGACAGGATTCTGGAGGATTACGTAATAACAACTATATATATATATATATATATATATAGTGTTGTGAAAAAGCGTTTGCCTCCATACTTATTTTGTATTTTTTTGCCTGTTTGTCACAATTTAATACTTCAGATCATCAAATTAATTTTAAAATTAAAAGTATTAGTCGTTGATAACACAACACATCACACAGTTTTGAAATAAAGGTTTTTATTATTCAGGGAAAACAAAATACAAAACTACATAGCTCTGTGTGGAAAAGTGTTGGAAACTGGTTTGGCCACCCTTAGCATCCACAACTGCAATAAAGCATTTTTGATAACTTGCAATGAGTCTGTTACAGCGCTGTGGAGGAAATTTGGCCCACTTATCTTTGCAGAATTGCTGTAATTCAGCCACATTGGAGGGTTTTCGAGCATGAACAGCCTTTTTAAGGTCAGCATCTCGATAGGATTCAGGTCAGGACTTTGACTAGGCCACTCCAAAGGCTTCATTTTGGAGACAAAAAATAGGTCTACAAGTGCAGAGGTGTAATTTAAAATGAAAAAGAGGAATCGTTTTGTAATGATGTTTAAAAAAGATCTGCTTATTTAACCCTGGTTTACAGCATATCTCTGGACAGGAACATTAAACTAAATGTTATCTGGTATAAAATGAATATATATACAGTTGAAGTCAGAATTATTAGCCCTCCTGAATTATTAGCCCCGCTGTATATATTTTTCCTTTTTTCAACACATTTCTAAACATAATAGTTTTAATAACTCATTTCTAATAACTGACTTCTTTTATCTTTGTCATGATGACAGTGCATAATATTTTACTAGATATTTTTCAAGATGCTAGTATTCAGCTTAATGTGCAATTTAAAGGCTTAACTAGGTTAATTAGTTAATCATTGTATAACAGAGGTTTGTTCTGTGGACAATCGAAAAAAAATATTGCTTGAAGGGGGCTAATAATAGACCTTAAAATGTTTTTAAAAAATTAAAAACTCCTTTTATTCTAGCCGAAATAAAACAAATAAGACTTTCTCCAGAAGACAAAATATTATTGGAAATACTGTTAAAAAAAATCCTTGCTCTGTTAAACATTATTTGGGAAATATTTGAAAAAGAAAAAAAAAATCACAGGAGGGCTATTAATTCTGACTCCAACTGTATATATACAGTATATGTACTATAGAAATAAACTATATATATGTTTCAATTAATATGTTTTATAATAATACAATTGAAATAATAATAAAAAAAAACTATAGGGACTAAAAAAAAGTGTGTTAGAGTGACATTTATTAAGGATCTGCTTGTTTAACTCTGGCTTACGGCATTAATTCGACACAGTGGGATGTTCAGAACTGAATTGTTTCTGCACAGTCACTTGAAAGTCAGCTGAGGCTTGTTTTGAACGGGATCGGATATTATGAATCATGTTGTTAAAATCATGCGTTCTCTGTGTGAGCTTGTTGTCCGACATTTGCTACAGGGGGCGTAACAAATGCAGGCCTCTGGGAGATGGTTCAACATGTCAGCAAGCAAACAGCTGAGACTCTCAAGGCCTCATTTGAGCAGCTCCATTTCAGACACTGAAGCCTGCGATGCAACAACAGCCGGCTGAATAATCCACTTCCTGCACTGCACTCATAATACAACATTTATAGCATACTAGACTGACTATTTCTGCCTAAGGTATGCATGCCTCAGGGTTATTGTAGGTAACACTTTACAATAAGGTCAACATTAACAAACACAAAAAGTGAGGATTTAATGCATTTAACATGTTCTTTGTTGAACACAAAAGAAGATGTTTTGAAAAATGTTGGAAACCTGTAACCAATGACTGTATTTGTTTTTTCTTCTATGGAAGTCAGTGGTTACCAACTTCTAACATTCGTCTCATACATGGTCTGTAAATAGAGAGTGAATTAAAATTTTTGTGTGAACTATCCCTTTAATTTTAACATTAACAAATTGGGTTGTTTTGTAGTAATTTTAAAGTTATTTATGAAGTTTAAACTTTAATTATATTATTAAAACCTACACACACACACACACACACACACACACACACACACACACACACACATATATATATATATATATATATACATTTATAAATTGTAAATTGTAGAAATAACAAAAATTGCCATAACCTTAAAATAAAAACATTATATATAAAATTATATATATTTAATTCATAGTCAATTCGTAGTCCCTTTATTAATCTGGGGTAGCCACAGTGGAATGAACCACCAACTTATCCAGCATATTTTTTACCCTTCCAGCTGCAACCCATCAGTGGGAAACACCCATACACTCCCATTCACACACATACACCGTGGACAATTTAGCTTACCCAATTCACCTATAGCACATGTCTTTGGACTGTGGGGGAAACCGGAGCACCCGGAGGAAACCCACGCGAACACGGGGAGAACATGCAAACACACAGAAATGCCAACTGACCCAGCCGAGGCTCGAACCAGCGACCTTCTTGCTGTGAGGCGACAGCGCTACCCACTGCGCCACTGTGCCGCCCTATATATTAAATTTTATTTTTTTTTTAAAGCACTTTCTCAGTGATAATGAAATAACTGACAAGCTGACAAGTAATTTATAACTGCCAAAATGTAAAATAATGCATTTGGTTATGCAGTACACCTAATTTGTTCTTCCATTTCCAGTGTAATGATTAAAATGGAAGGGTTATCAGAAAAAAAAAGGATATTTGTACAAAAGATGGATTACAAATGCTTATAATTAAAATAGATTTTTGCTTTTATGAGATTAAACTTGCAAATGCATTTTTAACATCAATTTAGTGTATAGTTTTGGTTCTCTAGAAGACGTCTCTTATACCAAAGTACATTTATTTGAACAAAAAAAATCTGTAAAATTGTGTAATATTATTGTCAATTAAAATTTTTTTTTTCCATTGAATATATTTGAAATCGTTACTCATTTCCTTGATTCAACGCTGAATTTTGAGCATCTTTACTCCAGTCCTCAGTGTCACATGATGCTTCAGAAATCAATAAATGCAAAGATTTATCCCTTTATAGAAGCATTTCTTATTTTTATCATTATCGAAAATAGCTGTGCTGCTTAATAATTTTGAGTAAACTGCAATACATTTTTTGCACAAGTCATAAATTGTAGCTGACGCTAATCGGTCAGCTTGTATTTTGTTTATGTTTGTTGTTTTTCTTATTTCATTCATTCATTCATTCCTTCATTTTCCTTCGGCTTAGTCCCTTTATTCATCAGGGGTCGCCACAGAGGAATGAACCGCCAACTTATCCAGCATATGTTTTACACAGCGGATGCCCTTCCAGCTGCAACCCAGTACTGGGAAACATCTATACACACTCATTCACACACACACACTACGGACAATTTAGTTAATTCAATTCACCTATAGCATATGTCTTTGGACTGTAGGGGAAACCGGAGCACCCGGAGGAAACCCACGCCAACACGGGGAGAACATGCAAACTCCACACAGAAATGCCAACTGGCCCAGCCGGGACTCAAACCAGCGACCTTCTCACTGAGCCACCGTGTCGCCTGTTTTTCGTATTTCATTAGTTTATTTTATGAATTTCCTTGTTTCCAGTTGGGTTGTTTGAGGTGGACGTCATGTGATCCTCCCTGATTAATTTAACCTGCGAGAGTTGGCATAGACAGCATAATGGTGAGACCTCAGTGCAGACACATGTTAAATGCTCCTGATTATTCTACTGCTGGTTATCAGGCCAACACGATAAAGGAAATATTGTTTCTACATTATTTTGTTTATTTGATGTACTTTTGATTATGTTGTGTGAAACTGATTGGTTTGTTTGTTTTGTTTGCCTTTTTAGTTTTCACGGTGTTCAATAAATGTATGGACGTACGGACATCAGTATTTGGAAAGCATGGACTGTTTTAGTAACCGACGGGTAGTTACATAAATAGAAAATTTAAAACAACTGCATTTATTTGAAACTTAAATCTTAACATCCTAAAGTTTTATCCCCGCCAATTTCAATAAATTTTATGCATCCTGCGCAAATTATTGTCTGTAAAACATAATTTGTGTACTATGAAGTACTATGTGCTGCTTTGGCATTGATTGTATGTGGTGTGTAGTTAATTAAACTGAGCGGTGTTTGTGTAGAGGCCTGTTAAAATGCAGAGAGTGAAGGTCAACTCTATTAACCCTTACAGCTCATCCCTTCTGTTACTAACAAAAGACCAGTGAACTCCTCTGCTAACTCCACTATATTCATCCCCACGGGCTGCTCTTGGGTTTTATGGCCTTGAGGTAAACACAAGAGGACAAATACACCCGCTGGAGATGATATTAATAATTTAATACTGCCAATTTATACATGGTTCTCTTAGTAATATACACTCACGATGCTGTTGTGCTATTATTAATGCTGGTTTTTTAGGCAAGCATCACTATTATTGTTATTATGGCTTATGCTATTGAAATAAATCCATCACCCTAAGGATTAACCCTTTATAGGGCACTTATTAAAATGCTCTTTGAAAAAACAGTAGGGTGTTACTAGGGGTTATTACAGGACCTTTGAACTTATATACACATATATATTGTAATCTGTGTCAGTGAAGTTACCATATATGGTTCTTCATATGATCAAAGGTTACATATTGTGGTGTAACTTGTCCTATAATTTCTGCTGCTATATCATTCAGATTGTGTGTCGGAAAATATGCTTTTATTTTGTATTTATTTACTATTTATTTGTTTGTCTATGTGTTATATTGTTGTTTTTTTTATTTTTGTTTCTTTGCTTTCCGAGTGGCCACATTTTTACTTAATAGTTCATTCGTTAGTTAGTTCAAGAGTTCCCACTTAGATATGCTTTAGCGTGAATAGCAGGTTTGGCATGCTGTCCCGGGAGAGAACCCTGAGCTCGAAGATAATTGAGCTCAAGGCTCCCGCCCAGTCAAGTAAGCATATAAAGGGGTTCGAGATCAGGTAGGTCTCGAGAGCTCCCCTTAGAAAAAAGGGGAGAAAAAGGAGGAGATGGGGTGGAAGGGGGGATTCTTCCGAAATGAAGATAGATCGGTAGAGGAAATCGGTTTATTTATTGTGAGCTTGAATCGATCTGATTGGATTAATACTGATTACCGATGAGTAACCAGTCGTGCTCAATCATATCACGTGCTCCTCTCGAAATTAGTTTGTGAAACTTCACTTAGTGAGTTAGTTAATTAGTTAGTTAGTTAGTTAGTTCATTCATTCATTCAATTATTCATTTGTTAGTTTGTTCGTTTGTTCATTCATTCATTCATTCATTCATTCATTCATGTTCTTTTCGGCTTAGTCCCTTTATTAATCTGGGGTCACCACAGCGGAATGAACCGCCAACTTATCCAGCATATGTTTTACACAGCGGATGCCCTTCCAGCTGCAACCCATCACTGGGAAATGTTCATTCATTCATTAGTTTATTTATTTATCTATTATTTTAGATTAAAAATCTGTATGTGGTTATTTCATTCATTCATTCATTGCTCTAGTTACTTCATTTTTTGTTTTGTTTGTGTTTTAAAATGATTTATTATAATTATCTATTATAATTATTTTTACTATTGTAGTTTTTTTATGATTAAAAAAGTTTTTAAAAAGTTGTAAAAATATTTAATTTTAATTTAGTTCACGGTATAGTATATGTATCCATAGAAAAATCTCAATGAAAATGATAAATATTTCCTCGTCAACTAAATAAACCTCCTTTATCCAAGTAAAAAGTATTTTTTTAATATATATTTTGTGCTTTGCCTTTGTTTCTTTGCGTTTCTTTGATTGTAACTGTAATATAAATGTTATCATATTTTATTGCAGATGATTATGATACAGATTTGTAAATCGTATGCATGTGTAAATCAGTGCTGTCATGTATTTAATGCTCTTCTCGCTGTGTAAGTGCACACGTGAGTCTCTGGCCTGTGCTGTGTGTGTGTGTGTGTGTGCGCATGCGCTCTGTGTGTCCACAGCTCAATAATGGGCAGGCTGACAGAAGGCAGATGGCCTTCTCTCTAGGGAAATCAGGGGGGTAAATCTCTCCATTTAAAGTCTACAACCTGTGCCAGTGTATAAGAGAGAGAGAGAGAGAGCGTGTGCACCGCTGACCCGGCAGGGGTGAGGAAAATCTGATATGGGGCAAACCCAGTGTCACCATAATCTCAAGTCTTTCTCTGTACGAGAGGATTATTCAGACCTTTATACAGCTGGCATATACAGCGTCACTAAACAGACCCATATCCAGATATGAGGTCACTA
>CAIGQV010017835.1:26178082-26196923 GCA_903798115.1 Danio jaintianensis | reverse complement strand
TGAAAACACTGTCGGTTGGGTTTAGGGAAGGCGGTGGGCGGGTCAATCGGTGCTTTTGAAAACACTGTAAGCTGGGTTTAGGGAAGGCGGTGGTGATCGGGTCAATTGGTGCTTTTGAAAACACTGTCGGTTGGGTTTAGGGGAGGCGGTGGTGATCGGGTCAATCTGTGCTTTTGAAAACACCGTCGGTTGGATTTAGGGAAGGCGGTGGGTGGGTCATCGGTCAGTCAGTCAGTCGACAGTGGTGTCTGGTGGATTTACACGAGAAGAGCAGGCGCGAATGGCACTCGTGAGAGAAATTTGAGATCTAAAAATGTACACACAGCGGCCTCTGGTGGATTTGCGGAAACAAAAACTGCAAAAAAATGTACCTCCTAGGATGTATTTCCTTTGACAGACAGATGAGTTTTGCTGATGTCTGAGCATTAACACAGGCTTCAGTGGCTCAGATGTCTGCTTTAGTCTACATTATTGAGCAGGTCACTAATAGAGTATTAAGCATCTGTACTTTCCACTGTAGGGTTTTTTTCTTAAACCTTCCAAATATTCCAGCAATTCTTCACCGCAGATTTTTGGAAAGCCTTCAGGGTGCTGTAATAAAGACTCGTTTTACCACTTGACAGGCTGCGCATTGTTATGCAGTGTCATCTTCGCTTCTCTCGTCCATGTTTAGATGAGAGCAAATCGGCAGTGTGTCGACTGTCCTGTCAGCGCACACGCTCAGCATCCGGATAAAAATAGTCCTGCTGTTTCAACACGGTGGAATAGATATTATCAAAGAGAAAGTTTGTTTGCATTTTTAGTCTGTGGCCGGATGTTTGCTGTCACACTTCATATTCCCTGTATGTCAGGATGAGCAGAACAATAGGTTTAAAAAATTACTTTTTCTGAGGATTCGTTTCTATTCCATATGAGTGAGTTCATGAAATATTCATGGAAAAGCACATAAGACGGATGAATCAGCAAAGTGCTGTGGTTCGAAATGTCTTATTGATCCTGGGTGGACTGATAGACTGGCTCGTGTTATTGTAACGGACTGACACATCTCTAACCACAGCATCCTATTTTATGTTTGTTACAAAACATTTTAAGGCTTGATCTAATGCTAAAACTTCTATATACAGTTGAAGGCTAAATTATTTGTGAAAGTTTTAATAATATTTCCAAAGTGATGTTTAATGGAGCAAGGAAATTTTCATGGTATTTCCAATAATATATATATTTTTATTATTTTGTTTAGTTTGGCTGGAATAAAAGCAGTTTTAAAAAACTATTTTTAAGGTCATTATTATTAGCCCTAGCTCTTAAGAATTGTATATTTTTCGATTGGCTACAGAACAAACCACTCTTGTCCAATGACTTGTTAACCTAATTAACCTAGTTAAGCCTTTAAATGTCACTTTAAGCTGAGTACTAGTAACTTGCAAAATAACTAGTAAAATATTATGTACTGTCATCATGGCAAAGACAAAAGAAATGAGTTTTTGGAAATTAGTTATTAAAAATATGATGTTGAAAAATATATACGGTGGCTCAGTGGTTAGCACTGTTGCCTCACAGCAAGAAGGTCGCGGATTCGAGTCCCAGCTGGGCCAGTTGGCATTTCTGTGTGGAGTTTGCATGTTCTGCCCGTGTTGGCCTCTGGGTGCTCCAGTTTCCCCCACAGTCCAAAGACATGCGGTATAGGTGAATTGGGTAGGCTAAATTGTCCATAGTGTATGTGTATGAATGAGTGTGTATGGATGTTTCCCAGTGATGGGTTGCAGCTGGAAGGGCATCCGCTGCGTAAAACATATGCTGGATAAGTTGGCGGTTCATTCAGCTATGGCGACCCCAGATTAATAAAGGGACTAAGCCGAAAAGAAAATGAATGAATGAATGAATGAAATTGACCATAGTGTATGAGTGTGTTTGTGAATCCAAGAGTGTATGGGTGTTTCCCTGTACTAGGTTGCGGCTGGAAGGGCATCCGCTGCGTAAAACATATGCTGGAATAGTTGGCAGTTCATTCCGCTGTGGTGACCTCTGATAAATAAGGGACTAAGCCAAAGAAAAATGAATGAATGAATGAATGAATGAAAAATATTTAAAATGTCACAGGAGGGCTTATAATTTTGACTTCTACTGTATATGATTTCGGATACACTGATAAACAATTGGTGTATTACTCATAAATCACTAATAACAAATAATTAGAAAGAAATGTAAATAAAGTAACAGTGAATTAAAGGTGATGTTTTATATATAAAGATGAAAATAGTATTTACTCTAATACCTTTGGAAAAACATTTTTACAGTGTAGCTTCTATTGGCCACGTTTTAACATCATTATACTCCTAATAAATAAAATTTAATATTGAAAAAATTAAATGTGTTTCACTATTTGAAACAATATTAATGATGTTGTTTGAATTTATACTCTACTTAAAAAAAAATTCTTATTCTCACCAAGGCTGCTTTTAATTATTACATTTTAAATCAGTCTTATTCTAATAAAAAAAGATATTTCAAATTTTAAATTCTATTATTTAAATTTTAACTTATTTGTGTAAATAAGTCTGAATCTTCAGCATTGTTACTCCAGTCTTTGTCAAATAATCCTACAGAAATTATTATAATAATATGGTGATTTTTCTTTATTATTATTATTTTATAATTTTTTTATATCATTATTATCAGTAAAATCTGTGATGCATTTTTAAGGTTTCTTTGATAAATTAACTGTAAAAGAACAGCTTTTTTAATATCTATAGTACTGTACCAAATATTTTTGAAGAAAAAAAACTTGACCCAAAACTTTGAATTCTATAATAAATAGTGAATACATTTTCATGAATATATCTCGGAGAAGCTGCATAATGCATTATTTTAACAATTCTTTAATTAATATTAGTTTAAAAGGACAGTTTTTAAAATATAAATTGTATCGTACTTTTAGTATTTATGGAAAAAAGGATTAATGTCTTTAAAAATAATCTTATGTATAGAGAATTTTTTGCATTATTTAGTAGGGTTAGGGTTAGGGTGATATTTAAAAAATCTGTCATTGCGGTGTTTTGTTTTTCTGCGATTATCAGTTGAAGTCAGAATTATTAGCCCCCCTGTTTATTTTTTTCCCCAATTTCTGTTTAACGGAGAGATGTTTTCAACACATTTCTAAACATAATAGTTTTAATAACTCATTTCTAATAACTGATTTATTTTATCTTTGCCATGATGACAGCACATAATATTTGACTAGATATTTTTCAAGACACTTCTATACAGCTTAAAGTGACATTTAAAGGCTTAACTAGGTTAATTAGGTTAACTAGGCGGGTTAGGGTAATTAGGCAAGTTATTGTATAATGATGGTTTGTTCTGTAGACTATCGAAAAATATATTGCTTAAAGGGGCTAATAATGTTTACCTTAAAATGGTTAAAAAAAAACAAAAAAACAACTGCTTTTATTCTAGCCGAAATAAAACAAATAAGACTTTCTCCAGAAGAAAAAATATTATCAGACATACTGTGAAAATTTCCTTGCTCTGTTAAGCATCATTTGGGAAATATTTAAAAAAGGAAAAAGAAAATTCAAAGGGGGGCTAATAATTCTGACATCAACTGTATGTTTCACCAGATGGCTTGAATAGCTCTATTTTGAAAGAAATCATTAATTTAGATTGATTGGCGTGATTTGTAAGGGTGTGAATCATGTATAAAAAACAATAAACAAATTGCAAGCAAGAATAATTACAATAAAGCTAAGAAAAAAGTCAAACAAACAGTGCTTTATGGCTTTCCGGAGAGTCAAACATTATTCAAGTACAGAAAATGAATATAAGAAATGTAAAATAACACTGTATGGTTGTCATTGTATTAATAATTCAGTAAAATTATCCTTTGTTAAGGTTACAAACGTTCTACTTTTTTGTGCCCAAATGCTTTAAACTCTCTTGAAATGCATTTAAAACATGCAAATGATAAAGTTTCACTCAGTTATGGTTATACTTTGCAAAGACTTAACCAAATCTCATGTATTCTAGCCCTATTATTTAGCATTATCCTGAAAAGCCCGCCAACACTGTTTTCAACACTGTAGTCTTCTGTATTTCACACCCATCTCCCGCCACACTCCTGTTTTGTTATTTCTCCCGGGAAACTCCCGTAATTTGTATGGCCTGATTTAGTTGCGAAAAATCACTTTTTTGTCCATATTTGTCAAGTTTCCAGATCTTGTATGAAGCTCATCACCTCACACAATTGACAAAATATTAAAATCTCAAAGCATTTTTTACATCAATCTGGCAACATACATTACAACCCAGTTGATTTCTGCACAGGTGGTGGATGCGGGTAGAATGTTGAAGTCAAATGTTGCCAGGTATGGTGAAAATGTGTCTGACAAGCTGCAGAGTGCATCATCATTCATAAAAGAGTGTTTTTTTGTGTGTTTATGGCGTAGACATCGCTCTGCATTGTGATGATATATGGATGTTTGCAGATTTCTGCAGAGCTTGTCAAAAGCGAGTCCTCTGAGCCTCAGCGTCTGGACAGCAGTACCTCCACCTGTCTCCACCGCACCACAGCTCGTTTTTTTTAGGCCTCTTGGCACCATTTAGAAGCAGAATTTTACCCGTAATGTGTGAACGTCTTTAATAGTCAATTCCTCTCAGTGCAGGTGCAGATTCATCCTGTTTGCTCCTGATTTCGCACTCAGAGTTTGACCTTCAAACGTTTTTTTTTTTTTCATTTTAGCAAGGTCTGCATTTTCTTTAAGGCTCACGTGTGACTGTGGAACCACTTTGGACTAATTAATAGCTCATTAACATATTATTGAATAGATTATTGTGGAGGTTTTGATTGGAAATCTTTTGGAGGAGATTTTGTCAGTATAAAAATGCACGGTTGTGTTATTGAAATTCAAACTGCTGCAGTCAATAGTAAATCTGGAGCTTTAAAGTGTTTTTTTTTTTTCAGGGATGTTGCTGAGGCAGATGTTTTATTGAAATTGGGTAATTCAGAGTGCGCTTACAGACTTCCGTCACAGGGACTTCCCCTTAAAATTGAGTTTATTATCCTTTATCCTTATAAAGGATGGTTCACTAAAAAATGGGAATTCTGTTGTTTATTCTATCTTGTTTTGTTTTAGAAGTCATGTGATTTCTTTTAGAGTATGATTGCAAACACTTTTTTGTGAATCAAAGTCTGATTCCTAATCAATTGTCTAGCTTTTTAAAAAATTAATATTATTAATTAATGTGGTTACTAACTTTGGAAATCAAATGTATTCATGCTTTTATATTACATTATGTATGTAATTACATAAAAAATGTCTTTGAAATGGTGTTGAAATTTAAATTTTATTAGTCACATAAACAGTCATACACAGTACGATATGTGACCTTAACAAAATATTATCAAACAGAATCTAAATTATGGAGTATAATAAGTAGTAAAAACAGACAATTTTTGATTATCGTTATAGTTATAGAAAATAAGACCAAGTATAAATATTTAAATATTTAAAACTTTAGAAATGAAGAATATAGCTATAGAATATATAACAAAATAATTTAACATTATTAAATTATAGTTAAGTTCACTAAAATAAGAACTTATTTTAGTTAAATCTTAGTTCAATTCAATTCAATTCATCTTTATTTCTATAGCGCTTTTACAATGTAGATTGTGTCAAAGCAGCTTAACATAGAAGTTCTCGTAAATTGAAACTGTGTCAGTCCAGTTTTCAGAGTTGAAGTTTAGTTTAGTTCATTTCAGTGTGATTTAATTTTCACTGCTGAAAGTCCAAACACTGAAGAGCAAATCCATCGATGCGCAGCTCCACAAACCAAGCAAGCCAGTTATTGGTACTCATTAAAAAATGCAAGTATCAATAAAATTGATAGACTGATATATTTTTTACTTGTAAAACACACTTAAATAATTTATTTATTAATTTATTTGTTCATTCATTCATTCATTCATTCATTCATTCATTCATTCAAGTTTATTTATTTATTTAAAATTGTTTATTTATTTACTCCGGTTTTGATTTATGCTTTGAATTTTTTATTATTAAAGTTTTTTATTTTTTTATTGCATTTTATTTTTTTAAATGTCCTAATAAAGTTATCTGAGAATGTTTTTTATTTATTTATTTTTAATCAGACATTTAAAATATTTTAAATAAACCATTTTAGGCTTATTTCAGCTGACATTTGAGCCCTTTAATAGTTTTCATAATATGTGTGGTTTTAGTTTATAGCAATAAACTCTTTCAATATTTACTTATTCGGATATTAACCCCCTTAAACTGATTTACATGTAAATGTTACCTTAATAATGGCATTTTTATATAAACTTATTAGTGTGCCTGCATCTTTTATGTGGCATTTTTAAGTTTAATATGCAAATTCAGTTAGAATAATAAGCCAATGTTATCAATGATATAGAATTACCCAATTAAATGAATAAATCCATATTTTGCACTGCAGAAGTTGCACAAAACTGGCATTTATGTGTCTTTACAGACTTCTCAATGCATCTGTCTACTCCTCATTGACAAATAGCAAAATAAAATATGATATTTTGTGCAAAATGTAACTCCCAGTATCCTACAAAATCAATGTCATGCAATCATGCTCACAATATGTAAAATCAGCACTGTTATGATGTTCCTTATTAATATAATTTGCTTTAAGACATGGGGGAAACTTTTAAGCTGCTTTAACACTGAACTGTCAGCCAGCTCCAAAAAATGACTTTAAAAAGTAGCATAAAAGTCCTGAATATCTTAACTCTTTTTTTTTGGTATGGATTAGGAATGACATGAGGGCGAGGAGCGAACTGTAGGTGAATTATTCCTTCAATAAACTGCTGCCAAAGCACTTTGTGGATTAATCTTAAGTCTCTGAATTGAAGAGCAGAACAGCATATTTTCACTCCGGCAGCATGTCTGTCTCGTCTTTATCTTCATGGCCCTAAAAGCCCCCCGTCTGCACTTTACGCCTTCAGGAGAAATGGAGCATGAAAATATCAGTCAGTCAGAAGTAAACTTCTCAAAAGACACGACGCCAGTATGAAGCGTATTTCAGCAGTGCTTTAGTTTTGATGACATTCAATTTGTAGTATGAGCGTGCATCGCTAGCATTCATTTAAAGGCATACTTTAGCCTGTACAGGAGGAATTTTCCAATCTGTTTAGATGTCTCAATGACTCTGTGCCTCAATTGAGTTCAGGGTTTGTGCCTGTAAATGGAAAGATTTTTTTCTCCCTCTGTCTGCTATGGAAAAAGAAGTCAGGCTCATGTGAAGAATTAGGTAGATTCTTTTCTGGATAGAAATTTAAGAGTAGGTTTCTGTGTTCATCGCTGTAAAATTCCAGTATTAACATGTTATTTTGGCAGGAATGAGCTTGTATAACTAGCTCAGCTTTTTTTTTTTGTGGGGGGTTATTATTGGTTGTAGATATGAAATCCTAACCTAAAATATTACACTTTGCCATGTGAACATGAATGATTTATTAAATCATATGTTCTGTTGTGCAGATTTATGCTGTGCTGTTATTTTTCTGAGCATTTAGACATGTTATATGTGTGTGTGTATATATATATATATATATATATATATATATATATATATATTTTTTTTTTTATATATATTTTATATTGTTATATACTTCTATATATAATCAATATAAAATATAAATTACTATTTTTTTTATATATATTTTTATATAAATTTACATATTATATATATATATATAAGCCTGTGTCATGTCTTGAAAAAAAAAACTTTCTGGTTGAATAAAAGTAACTTTAAGTCAGAATTTTCCAGGGGCATGAATAATTTTGGGCTTGACTGTATATTAAAACAAACATTACTAAAAATTGCTAAAATGTCAGCAATAACTGTACAAAAAATCTAAACTATTTAAAAATAATAATAAAAATTAGTGGCTCAGTGGTTAGCATTGTCGCCTCACAGCAGTTGGCATTCCTGTGTGGAGTTTGCATGTTCTCCCCGTGTTGGCGTGGGTTTCCTCCGGGTGCTCCGGTTTCCCCCATAGTCCAAAGACGTGTGCTATAGGTGAATTGAACAAACTAAATTGTCCGTAGTGTATGAGTGTGAATGTGAGAGTGTATGGATGTTTCCCAGTGCTGGGTTGCAGCTGGAAGGACATGTGCTGCGTAAAACTGTCATTGTGTTGGATAAGTCAGCAGTTCATTCCACTGTGGCGACCCCTGATGAATAAAGGGACCAAGCCGAAGGAAAATTAATAAATAATAGCTTTTCAATTCTTCTAACAAACACTGCCATGCTAAACACTGTAGGAGACATATAGCATATTACCGTCCTGATAGTCGCATTAACACTAAAAGAAGTAAAATAAGCCTGCTGTATTTGATACATATTAACTCTGTCCCGACTCAAACGGGCTTCTAGGTCACAGCACACATCCCTTTCCCGGACAGGAACTCCAGAGCACATGGGAAAAACAACACGCCATGTGAATCCAAATCTGCGGCTGGGATAACTTGGGTTTCTCCCTCGCTAGCCTTTCTTCACCTTTAAGTAATTTGGCTGCGTGAAGCATGTGGAAGTCATTTCAGCTCCTGCCTGCACTGCCTGGTATGAGTGTCACCATATGGAACCAATTAGCTCTTTGTAGGGGGACCAGCGAGCTTTTTTTAAAACAGCAACGTCATCAAGACAGGCAGATCTGCCCAGCATCTGACCCTTGCTTGCCACTATAAGAAAGATTTTCCCCTGTCCACGCTCATTTTGATATCAAAGGCATCTTTTATGTTCAAATCGTACTTACATGTGCCTGGAATTTTTGCTATGTCACCAGAAATCATTATGGGAGTCTTTATATGAGCTGAACAGGCAAATATGCACAATATAGACTGATGCTTTAAATGGGACATATGTAGAGTGCATTGATAAATGACAAATTGATATCTATAAATAAATATGATATCTTAATATGTGGATTAGGTAAGTGCAAAAAAACCAGGAATAGTTTAACAGGTCCGTTTTTAACCCTGGAAATTGTCCCTTATATGGTTGCTTTTGACCATATTTGGAATGGTCGTGAATATATAGTGCTCAGCATAAATGAGTACAACCCTTAAAGCTCTCTCTTGTAAGTTAATATTTTCTACTGGATGCTTTGCAATAATATTTTTGTAACTGGAACTAATGTAACAAAAAAACGTAAGGTCACAGTCCAAAAATTTGTACACCCAAATTATTATAAATATTAAAGAATTTAATAATAAAATAAAGTAATAATATTAATAATAATTCATTAATTCATTTTCCTTCAGCTTAGTCCCTTTATTTATCAGGGGTCGCCACAGCGCAATGAACCGTCAACTTATCCAGCATATGTTTTATACAGCGGATGCCCTTCCAGGTGCAACCCAGTATTGGGAAACACCCATACACTCACACCTGCAGCTTCTCCACGATGGACGTCCAGCTTCTTCAGCCTCCAGCACCTAGACTGCAGCTCTGAACAGGAAGTTTGGCCAGATGAAAAATGGTCGTGCCTAACAGAGCCTAGTTTCTCTCGAGGTTTTTTTTTCCCTTCACTTCGTCAATTGGTGAAGTTTTTTTTCCTCGCCACTGTCGCCACTGGCTTGCTCGGATCGGGACTTGTGGAGCTGTGCTTCGGTGGATTTGCTCTGCGGTGTTTGAACTTTCAGCAGTGAAATTTAGACCACACTGAACTAAACTACACTGAACTTCAACTCTGAAATCTGGACTTTACTAGAACTATGTTAAGCTGCTTTGACACAATCTACATTGTGAAAAGCGCTATATAAATAAACTTGACTTGACACTCTCACATTCACAAACACACACTCATACACTACGGCCAATTTAGTTTATTCTATTCACCTATAGCGCATGTCTTTGGACTGTGGGAGAAACCGGAGCACCCAGAGGAAACCCACGCCAACACGTCGAGAACATGCAAACTCCACACAGAAATGCCAACTTACCCAGCTGGGACTCTAACCAGCGACCTTCTTGCTGTGAGGCGACAGTGCTAACCACTGAGCCACTGTGCTGCCCAATAATAATAATAATATTTAATAACCAATTTGAGTTTAAATGTATTATCTTTCTATTTTAAAAGGCGCTAGTTGACCAAACTTGTATTTTAATGAATATAACTGTTTATTAAATCTGTTTTGTTTAAATGCACCAAAAATTATTGGCTATATTCAGTGAGAAATGGAATCAAATATTCATTTTCAAAAGGAGGTGTACTTATTTATGCTGATCACAATATATATTTGTGCGCGTGTGTATGTATGTATGCCTATATTGTTTTTCTTTATAAAGTAGACCCCAAACCCAAGACACCAAACCCCCCCTTAAACCCAACTGTCATTGGGGGATGAGCAAATCGTACTAAATTATACAAATAAGATTGTACGAATTTATACGAATTAGTCATTAAATCAAAAAGTTACGAATTGCTGTGAGAGTTGGAACTGACCCTCTCTGCTGAAGCAGCCCAATTTATAGTATACCATATTTTCATCTTGGGTAAGCTAAATTGTCCGTTGTGTATGTGTGTGAATGAGAGTGTATGGGTGTTTCCCAGTGATGGGTTGCAGCTGAAAGGTCATCCGCTGCGTAAAACATATGCTGGATAAGTTGGCGGTTCATTCCGCTGTGGCGACCCCAGATTAATAAAGGGACTAAGAATCAAAAATCATCAAAAATACATTTATTTATACATTTATTATATAGCATTTGCCGACATTTAGCATATTTCCTCCAAAAAGCCCTCAGTGGCTCAGATGCCAGGAGACTATTATGGCTCTTATGTTTGTTTGTTCATCAAACAACAGAATATAAGTCATGTTTTTTTCTGGTGCATACAGTGTAAATCAGTATCTGCTACACAGCGAATAAACACAAATGGTGACTGCTGCATGTGTAAACTTTCAGATTAAAGAGATCATTTACTCACCATTCACTTGTTTAACACCTGTTTGGGTTTCTTTTCTTTGTTGAACACAAAAGAAGATATTTTGAAGAAAGCTGGATACCTGAAACCTTTGACTTCTATAGTATTTGTTTTTCTTACAATGGAAGTCAATGGTTACCGGTTTTCAGCTTTCTTCAAAATATCTTCTTTTGGGTTCAACAGACGAAAGAAACTCATAAAGGTTTAGAAAACACTCGAGGGAGAGTAAAAAAATGTACATTTTTGGGTGAACTATCTCTTTAATGGCTGCTAAAATATAATAAGATTTTCTGTCTGTGTCACTGAAATCTGAACAGCTAGTTTTTTTTACATGCTTTTAGAGAATGGCTCTACAAAACAAACTTACTATATTTTACTATTTTATGTTTTCTGGTTTGTTAGATGCCACAGGGACACGATTATTGCACTTAAAGGGTACCTATTATGCCCCTTTTTACAAGATGTAAAATAAATCTCTGATGTCTCTAAAGTGTGTATGGGAAGTTTCAGCTTAAAATACCACACAAATATTATTTTATAACTCTTTGAAACTGCCCCTTTTAGGCTTTGATCCTAATTGTGCCGTTTTGGTGACTGTCGCTTTAAATTCAATTGGGATTGTGCTCTTTTCAAAAGAGGGTGGAGCTACAAATGCCTGTGTGTCAGCATAACGGCAGATTTGAAATTCTAATGGTGGACGGCTGCTTCTCATTCAGGGCTGTTTATGCTAATGAGGGAGATATGGTCACTAATGGATGATGACATCCATCCCCCTCTGATGACACGTACAAAGGGAGAATGTCAATCTCAAAATCAAAGTGTTTCTGCAGAGTTTTTATGAAGTGTGATTATAAAACATAGAATTAATACATTTTTTTACCATTAGAGGCTGGATATATTCACACACTGTTGCCACACAACTGTGTTTAAACCCCTTTTAAATGTGATTTTTGCATAACAGGTCCCCTTTAAATACAGAAAAAGTCAGATTTCTGTGACGTGTCCCCTTTAACACACTGACCTACTTAACACAGGCCGGCCGGCCGTGCACGCTCTCCTGATTTACCCAGAAGTCTTTATACACAGTTTGATGTCATGTTCACATTGTCAGCACAAATCGGGCTGTGATTTAAGCCTAGGATTGATGTCAAGTATATACTTGGACTTATCAGTGGATCTGCACAGTTTATTGAGCTAGCTTGTGATTTGTGTGGAAACGTGTTGTACATTTATGCTTTCTGGCATTCAGACACATCACTCAGTCGAACTGTAATCCATTACGCCCAACCGGCTCCATTAAATTAGGCTGAATTGAATTTGTCTTGTTTTCTTCTCTCTTGTTGGTTCTTAAAGCGCATGCTGTCTGAGGTGATCATGCTAGTCATTTTTACTTATTTCTGTGAATGGATTTACTAGCCAGGCAATTTGATTACTAAATACTGGAACTTTTTTTACTGTTATTAAAATTTACACTATGGTTTGGGGTAGTTAACATTACATTGCATTACATTATAATGCATATATGCAAATGAGATTTCAGATCTATAATACTACTGTTCAGGATTTACTGTTTCACTGATTACAGTTGGCATTTCTGTGTGGAGTTTGCATGTTCTCCCCGTGTTGGCGTGGGTTTCCTCCGGGTGCTCCGGTTTCCCCCACAGTCCAAAAACATGCACTATAGGTGAATTGAATAAACTAAATTGGCCGTAGTGTATGTATGTGTGTGTGTGTGAATGAGTGTGTATGGGTGTTTCCCTGTACTGGGTTGCAGCCAGAAGGGCAGCCATGCTGGATAAGTTGGCGGTTCATTCCGCTGTGGTGACCCCTGATGAATAAAGGGACTAAGCCGAAGGAAAATGAATTAATGAATGTAATTTAATCATATGATGCCAAAACTGAATTTTAAGCATCCATAATAATAATAATAATAATAATAATAATACAATTCAAAAATAAAAAATGTATTTGGGTTTCTGTATTTATTAAAGATAACAGTAAGATTGTAGATGATCAATATGCAAAAATTGATTTTACCCTAAAATCTCTTTTTTTTTTGTTTATTAAAAACATTTATTAAAAAAAAAAAAATATATATATATATATATATATATATATATATATATATATATATATACTAAGCCGAAAAGAAAATGAATGAATGAATCTAAGATGTTAAATAAGAAATTGTTATTTTAAATTTTAATAATATTTCATTTTTTTTATGGGCAGCACAGTGGCTCAGTGGTTAGCACTGTCGCCTCACATCAAGAATGTTGCTGGTTCGAGTCTCGGTTGGGCCAGTTGGCATTTCTGTGTGGAGTTTGCATGTTCTCCCCGTGTTGGCGTGGGTTTCCTCCGGGTGCTCCGGTTTCCCCCACAAGTCCAAAGACATGAGCTATAGGTGAATTGAATAAACTAAATTGTCCGTAGTGTATGAGTGTGAATGAGTGTGTATGGGTGTTTCCCAGTTCTGGGTTGTAGCTGGAAGGGCATCCGCTGTGTAAAACACATGCTGGATAAGTTGGCGCTGTGGCGACCCTTGATGAATAAAGGGACCAAGCCAAAGGAAAGTGAATGAATGAAAGATGTTAAATTAGGGTGGCACGGTAGCTCAGTGGTTAGCACTGTCGCCTCACAGCAAGAAGGTCGAGTCCCGGCTGGGCCAGTTGGCATTTCTGTGTGGAGTTTGCATGTTCTCCTCGTGTTGGCGTGGGTTTCCTCCGGGTGCTCCGGTTTCCCCCACAGTCCAAAGACATGCGCTGTAGATGAATTGAACAAACTAAATTGGCCGTAGTGTATGAGTGTGTGTGTGAATGAGAGTGTATGAGTGTTTCCCAGTACTGGGTTGCAGCTGGAAGGGCATCTGCTATGTAAAACATATGCTGGAAAAGTTCATTCCGCTGTGGCGGCCTCTGAAATAAAGACTAAGCCTAAGACTAAGAATTAATGAATGAATTTTTTTTCAGTATTATTGTTCAAATCAAATCTAATTAAATCTCTCATTGTTTTGGGGGATTGCTATGTGTTGTTTCTGAGAAAAAAAAATTGGTGGTAAGAAGTTTTGTGAATCATCAATGTCGGTCTGTCATTAAAATGACTGTCATCACTTACAAGTAATTGTTGTTTTATTTACTTGTCAAAGCCAATTTTAATTCACATTTCAATCCTGATATGAGCTCACAGTATCATGTATATCCTTCTGTTATATCACAAAACTCTGACTATGAAAGAGAGAGTGGTGTATTTTAAATTCAAAAGAAGCAAAACAGCCTCATTTTGGCCCAATCCTGCTCAAACGAAACCATTGGTTGTGCCAGACCATCAGGCATTTATTGAGATTCTCCAAATCACTCTCTCTGTCTGTCAGGCTCATCTTCATCCAGTCCACGGTTCCTAACCAAGAGTCTGTCCCTTGATCCAGGCCCCTGCCTCGGAGCCCACGAGACCCCACAGCGCCTCTGCTCCGACCCCGGACCCCTGGAACCGCAGCACTGCAATGGCACAAGTGAGAACGGCCCTCAGGACGTCCCGCCTCCACCTCCCAAAACACGGCCGCCTTTACCTGGGCTAAAGCCTCAAGGTGAGTTCTCTAAGGCTATGTTTACACAATGATGTAGCCAAAAAGGAGATGTTTTTACTAGGGCTGCACAATATGTTTTGTTTCAGTATTGATATCGCAATGTGCGAATCTGCAATAGTTACACCGCAGTAGCTGCAATGTTGAGTTGGGATTATAATTTAAACCATTTGGCCATACGAAAGATTAATTGTGTTTATTTATACAATGAAGACAGTAGTCAACATTTGAAGTGGATCAAAAAAGTTCATCAAAATAAGAATGGGTGTTGTTGAATAGTTTTAGGACAAGTTTGATTTTTTGATCCACTTCAAATGTTGACTATACTGTATCGAGTGTTATTTTACATTTGATTATTTTACTGCTGTTCCTCAATACTAAAAACAATAAAGCACTGAGTATGTTTACATGGACACCAATAATCCGATTTTAATACAATTAAGACAATACTCTGATTAAGAGTCTACCATGTAAACAGCGATTTCTGTTTACCTTAATCCAACTAAAGTCTTAATCGAACTAAACAGAAATGGAATTAAGACATGTGGAGGATGCCTATTTTACCACAGACATCTGCATCGTAAAATGTGGAGGTTTTTTTTCCCATACAGCGTGCGGTATCAAAACTCCTTTAAAACAACACTCTTCCAGCAGTTCATACGCTCATCCAATATCTCGTTTGTCACGGGCGGCATGCATGAAATGTTCCTGAATAAAAGTGAAAGTGCCGAACTGCAGTTAAAATCGACAAATTAAAAATGAAACACCCGAAATTACATGAAACTTTGGAGGAAATATGGATAGCGCTGTGACACAATGATGTTAATTGAATTATGTGCTATAACATGTAAAACGGGATCATGAAACGAACATTCAAAAAGCAACTCATGTAAACACCTTAATCATATTATTATCTTATTCAGATTAGGGCAAATAATTCGATTACTGATGTCCATGTAAATGTAGTCAGTGACTATTTTATTTCTATATATATGTTTGTGGTTAATTTATGCTTGTAATTTATTTTATTTTATGCATATACACTTCCGATCAATGTACAATTAGAAATTCCTCCCAAATAGAGTTATTTAAATCACCTAAGGAATTTATATTCAAATCGCAATATATATATCGCAGAAATACAAAATATTGCAATGTCAGTTTTTGCCAATATCATGCAGCCTTAGTTTTTTCCCTTGCAAATCTTCATGACATTTTGAAAACAATCTGCATTTACACATATCTGCCTAAATGGCATAAATGCTGTATTGCCTTAGCTTTGTTTACATCCAAGGATGCAAATTAGATTTATGCACAAAACTGGAATTTCACATTAAGCATTTGCAAATAAAGCACAGTTTCCATCCAATGAGTCAAAGAAAATTTGAAAACCTCCATTTTAAAACCCGCTTTCAGTCCCAAAAACAACATTGTTGTGTAAACAAACAGGCAAAACTTATAAAAAGTTTCCTCTTTTTTGTAGAAAACTTAAAAAAATCTACAATAATCTGGAAAAATTTTAAAACTGCACGTCTACACTATTGTTTTCAATAATTTCTCAAAAGTTGGTCATCCATACTGAAAAGACTGAAAACACTTTAGTGGCTGTACTGTTTATGCGTTAAGGTGTTCATTTACTTTCTGGCTCTTTTAAATGTTGCAGCAATATGTTGAGGAAAAGAACCATGTTTTTTTTTTTTTTTATTGGATCAACAGTGCGGTGGAGCTGTTTCTGTGAGTAACACAGGAGTATAATGTTGAAAAAGCGTTGGAGAAATTAGACTGAGAGATGTGCCAAAACAACAGCTCTGAGTAAACATTCTGTGACTTTTGAAGAAAAGCAATCTGGAGCATATACAAAGTGAAATGAATCTTTAACAATGCTGTTAAAACAGAGAACATCCAAAACAAGTGCTGTACAATGTCATCCACCATTTTAGCTGAGCTGGTCACGTGACTAAAATGCATTTAAAGCCTCCATTTTCACAGTTCACACTGTGACTCGAAAACACCGTTTTCTAATTTATCCACTGTGGAGAGCGTATTTCAAACAAAAGATACTTTTTTGTCACCTAAAAACACTGTCTTGTTGTAAACGGATGGCAAAAACAGAGAGAAAAATATGCAATTTTAAATGAAAACCTATTAGTATGGACATGGCCCTACCCAGCAGGCACAGGACGTCCACATGATGTCAGATTGATGTTGTACCCTAACTTCGTGGGGATGTTGCATTTTGGGTGGAAATGAAAATCGGGTTGATGTCAGAACCCAGCGTCAGACTGACGTCAGTGATTTTGGTCACTTTCTAACGCAACCTAAAAAAACCAAATATCAACGTCTAATGATGTTACAGCTGGATGTTGTGTGGACGTTACCACTATGATGTCTATCAGATGTTGGATTTTGGTTGCCATAGCTGACAAATAACTGTCAGTGTTTGACGTCAATATGACGTTGGTTTAATATGTTGGCTCGACGTTGGATTTTGGTCACTTTGCAACACAACCGAAAAACAACCAAATATCAACATCATTTGACGTCAATATTGGACATCAAATTAACATCCTTGTTTTGTTTTTTTGACACAGTTAATCATACATTCCTATTTATATATATATATAATCATTTATAATATATTTTGAAGAATGTCTAAGGTAATTATTGCTATCAAGGGTGCAGCACAGGGAAAATTACAGTCAACAGATTTTATTAATTACTCAATTAATGAATTAATTGTATTTTATTTAATCTTTATTTAACCAGAAAAGACTCTCTGAGATTAATAATCTCTTTAGCAGGAGTGTCCTGGCCAAAATGAACAAGACTTGATTTTACAGACTTTACAGAACAAACTACACATTAAGAACACTTAAAGCAATTACAAATCATAGAATCACCCCCCATTTGCTGAGCGATTGACTTAAAATTATCCAGACACCCATTTTTGTAATTTAGACTGAAGAATATTAATATACATTAAAGCCTTCTTACCCAGTTAAGTGCGAACAAAAGGAACAGATAGAGTATAACAATTCTGAACTGCTATATTTCATTTTTCATAAGTTTAATGTGGAGTACAATGATAAGTACATTTTTTTCAGATTTAAATAAGCATTTCAGATCATAACAAGTGTAATAACAATAGCAATGCATAAAATATTTTTCTTTTTTTTTCTTTTTTCTCATTATTTTAATGTAATTTAATAAAATAAGTGTTTATGTAATATAAATAATTTTTTAAATAACCAAAATGAGTGAATGATTTAAATTTTTATTACTATAACAATAGTAGTGCATGCTTTGTAATGTACATACAGGATATACAAAACCTTTATCTATCTACATAGAAGTCATTATTATTTTAATATTATCTGTATTTTAAATTGACCTCATGAATAATAAAATTTAGATATAATACAATATGCAATTAGGATGCGTACATAAAAGTACAGTCTCCGCTGTTGTTCCAGTTAATATCTGTGTGTCTCTCTGTGTTGCGGTCATGTGATCGTGCACCAGTCTCACTTTATTGATTTCTGTATTGATCTTGTCTCGTTCAGTGCCCCCGAAACCCCCTCATCTACAGCAGCAGAACACTCGACGGCCCCGCCCCCCAGACAAGCCCCTCCCACCGCCACCACCATCCCGCCCACTGCCAGCCGACCCCCGCCAATCACGCGCCACCTTGCCGAGGGCAGAGGGAAGCTCCTCCCCCACTTGTGTCCTTTCGCTCATCGAGAAGTTTGAGAGGTGAGAGAGCAACACAAACAGACATTACTGTACGGTTTATTATTCATAACTACAGTCAGTCATGAGTGCTGTCGAGTGATGATATCTCCATTTGTTGATCACAGGTAAACTGATTTTCATTTGTTCCTTGTGCGATTGACTTGCTGAATTTTAATGGGTTAGGGTAGTCGCTGTTTAATGTTGTTTAACGATTGTCTTAAGTGTGTGGTATGATATATATGTTGTAAATCTATTACGCTGCAGAACAAATCACCTCAAAAGGGGACAATAAAGTTTACAGTAACAGTAACAGTAAATCTTTCATCTTTGCTGGAGAAAATTTCTTTATATTATATTATATTATATTATATTATGTTGTATTATATTATATTATATTATTTAAAAATATGATATATATTTTTACGCTTTTTACATTACTGTGCGGTTTATTATTCATAACTACAGTCAGATCTGAATACTGTCGAGTGATGATACTGTATCTTCATATGTTGATCACAGGTAAACTAAATCTTTTATCTTGTTGGAAAAAAATT